>CM031627.1:50943345-50960620 GCA_018398815.1 Conus ventricosus
TTGACTGACTCAGCAGGTCATCCAGAACTGTGGCATCCAGGTACGGAGCTGTGGAAAGAGTCTGCAAGGAATGGCTGGCCACACCGAAATGTGTGACCTTGACACTGACAATTCAAAGGACAGGTCATTTCACACAGTAATTCATCATCATGCATAGCACAGTGAGACCAGCCGTCACATAAATGATCACTGTGCAAACATATCCTGGAAGATCTGCATCGAAATAGTCCTGGACATGTCATGTCCTCACACCCCTCTTCATCCTGGTGGTCAATACAGTCGTACATTTCATTACACCGTGTGTAGACAGGCAGGCAGTCATTGAACTCACCAGGACAACGGTAGTGGCTATCAGGACAAGACTCATTAGGTTTCATTGGAGTTGAGGTGAACTGAAAATAGTTATCAAAATCTATAAGAACAGGGGATGGAGAGTGATCTGATAGTTTTACATTCAAAATATGATTCTGAAGCCACAGTATTATCTCATCTGATTCATCCCAACAGTTATACCGTTGATCACAGATCCCACTATATGGCACACACTGTCCATTGGAACACGTGAATGCCTTCACACAGGGAGCATGGCTACAGAAAGATTCATCACTCTTATCTTGACACTCTGTTACAAAGTTACACACCAGGGTATATGACAGCCTGAGAAGCTGATCATTGCAAGCAAATAAAGGAATTAAAGAGACGTACTGCTCTGTTCGTTCAGCTTCCCTGTGAATCCTTGACATGTGGTGAGGAAAACCACAGTATGTATGTGTTTGACAAAACTCCTTAGACACTTCAGAGTCACAGAGGAATGATGTGTGGGTCATATGGCCTTTGAGACACATAGACATAGAGTCTTTTTTCATTGGACTCCTAGTCAAAGAAATCCTCTTTGAATGATAAGAGTTCAAACCACATTTACTTCCACCGAACGTTGATCTACACATGTCACTATGATTCTGTAATGGTGGTATAGTGCTACATGATCCTGAAATGAATTGAGCAGGAACTCTAGATGTAAAAGTGTGATAAAGAACAGTTGTGTCTTCAGTAATCAAACAATATCTGTACAGAGAATGCAGAGGCTTATGACCTATGGATACGTTAATGTAATGAAAAGCAAAATAATCACACGTTCTCGCGCCTAATGTCTGAAACGTACGATTCCAGCGATGATCACAGCTAGGAATAGTCAGCGTGCCCCAAGTGAAACACAGTAATCAACAATCGTTCCATTCTGATCTCTGTTTTATGGTCTTTGTTACGTTTCTCCATGGTCTTATAAAACGTTATACGGCCTTTACACGAGTGGTCCAATTCGAAGTCATGTTCAAGGCTGTGGGCACAGGACACTGTTTTTTCTGTACAATGCCAATCGTTTTCCTGAACACACCAACACACACACACACACACACACACACACACACACACACACACACACACACACACACACCAGCGCGCGCCAGCGCGCGCGCGCACGCCTGCGCGCACACACACACGCACGCATGGACGCACGCACACCACACACACACACGCACGCACGCACGCACGCAGCACGGTCACACACACACACACACACACACACACACACACACACACACACACACACACACACACACACACACACACACACACACACACACACACACACACATTCGTCTAATATGACATGATTTTGTGAAAAGACGTAAAATGACAATAGTAGTCGTAGCAGATGTACTACTATTACTACTACTACTACTATAACTACTACTGTTACTGCTTCTGCTGCAACTACCACTACTGCTGCTGCTACTATACACACACTATGACGTTCAGTTAAAAACAAAAAGAGGTTTACATGGTTACAAGTTCCAGCAGCTTATCCTATAGCTCTTCTACTGCACGATTGAGTGATGAACAAATTACACTGCAAATGTCTCCAGGTCGCCACAAGAAAACTTTCTACCTTTGAAGAATATGCAGCCGCGGTGAAACAAGTCGGGTTGCTGCAGTATAAAAACAAATCCTCAGCAGAGCAGAGCATTGGCAGTTGGGTCAACTAAGTCAGCTTGCGAACTGCACATGACAGGCATCTGGCCAGTATCATGGGCACACACCTGTATTGCATGTACTGAAAGATATGGAGAAGATTGCCCCCATCCCTTCACCACTATCAATGCCCAGGTTTCTGCCCTCCATCCTCATCCCTCCCAGTTCTACTAGATCTGCGTCACCCATCAGCGGATATGTTTGTGTTTTCAATGTTGATATTGTAACAAAGTAATGATTAACAAATCTAAACTATATGAATGTTTTACCAATGATAATGGCAACATGTAAATATTCAGCTGTTGAATTTCCTGAATGGAATTTTTGTTTCATCGTCAGAAATAGTTCGTAGATAAAGTAGTACTTGGCTTTCATCAGTGTCCATGTTTTACCTCCACAGCCTGTGCATGTGAACGGTTTTAAAATATGGCCAAACGTCATAGCGATTACTACCCACCAATCCACAGCATTCGTCTGACCTTTCAGACTTCCATCTATATTAAGTTTATGAAGGTCTGGACTACACTGCAAGGACATCGCCACCACTTAACAACTGTGCATCAATGTGTTTTTTTTTTGTCATGGTCAAATTGCATTATATTTAGCTTCAAACAAAGCTTCTGTGTGTCTGTCAACAGAGCATAACAATGAGAATTCATAACGACTGGGAAACGTTCAAGATCAACAATTTATCCTAACTAAATAACAGGAATATTACTCGTGCACCAGATGTATCAACTCCATCCCTCAGCCACAGATCACACTTGTGTATTTTCACTGCTAGCACTGTATAGTGTGTGGAAAACTAAAGATGATTTAGTCGGTCCGGTCATATCCCAATACAAATGTCAATGTATGAAAGGCTAGAAACAGTGGAAGATTCACAACGTGATAACATACCAAAACATGAGTGAAGAAATACAGACTGGTCAGTCTTCAACGATACTCTTCAAAACATAAAAATAGAGCACTCACGGACAGTGTACACACTGTAATAAATTTTGTAAATGTTACATAGTTTGGCAGATAAATTTATTCAAGGACCGCGTCCTTCAAAACTCAGACAACATATTGGCAATGTTTGGTGGAGCAAAGAATGTGTAAGTGCTGCTGAGGAGAAGAACAATTGCAAAATATACACCAAGAAAGGATCCCCCATAAACGCAGAAAGCTGGAAATTTTTAGTAGAAAAAGTGATAGAGTTATAGAAAATGCAACGCTGATGGATCGGAATGGACTTTGCAAATCTGAACTAAAAGACTACAAAGACAGTGACAGAGATGCAGGGACAATGTAGAGTCATGAAACATTGAATCAATTCGCCTGTATATCTAGTGAAATGAATGACAATTTGTTTACTAGCATCATGGAAAAGA
Source organism: Conus ventricosus (assembly GCA_018398815.1). Taxonomy (NCBI): domain Eukaryota; kingdom Metazoa; phylum Mollusca; class Gastropoda; order Neogastropoda; family Conidae; genus Conus; species Conus ventricosus. The sequence goes on from CM031627.1 coordinate 50,946,753, forward strand.
CCAGAAGCTTTTGCAGATACGTTTGCCAGTATTAATTGTGCAGAAGGCCTGAGCGATACTAACAGGATCTGTAGAGAACAGGAGATAAAGCTGAAACATACTGTGTTCCTGTGCCAGCTAATACGATTAACATTAATGTGCCACTGACGATACAAAACATTATGGTGTATCCCAAACGAGGAAACATCAACTGTATCCGATGCAGTTTCAAAATAAATGCTGGAAAAATTGTCATGAAATGTAATTGTTATTCCTTCTGATTAGTGAGGACACTAGAAAAAAAATCTACAGACACATGGCACTCATATTCCATGTCTGTAATATCCCCCCTCTGTTCAAAATAATTTTTCTCAAACACATGTTTTATAAGGAAGTTAATGACTTTCCGTGAATCAAGCAGGATTTTGAAAAATGAGGTTTGAACTAATGTTTTTTTTTTTCAAAATTACAATTTTATTACCAATTCAAGCTTCTTTACATGTAATTTCAATATTTCACAAATGAGCGAAATGAACGGATAATGAGAACATACCTAAACTCTGGACAGAATAAAGAGGCATCATGAAAAAATCAATGAAACAAATAAAAAACACAAATACACACAAAAAAGAAGAATGTAAAAAACTGCCATCCATTTCTATAAACAGAAAATTACATTTCAATATATCAAAGGAATCCAAGAGTGTCAAGAATTAAGTTTTAACACATACGCAGACGTTTACACTCTTAAACGGCTTGGATTTTTTTAAAGCATGAAGCATAGATTTTTGTGTTTACATTCTTTCACGTTCAATTGATTTTTTTATACTTAATTATAGAACATGAGTTCTGGAGATGTACCCGCGTGAATGCTTTTTGGGAACAATTTAAACAAATAATTACAGATGGATGTCTATATATAACCTCTTTCTTTATAACTGAAAAAAATAACACTGTTTGGACACGGCACAGATTTAAAATCTGACAAAGAGTTAAACTTTATCCTGCTGTTTGCTAAATTCTATATTTACAAATGTACATTAGAAAATGAATGACCTCATGAAAATGTGTCCATTAAATTATTACAAAGACAGGTTTGAAACAGAAAAAGTACATCGCTTATGTTAACTTTTACATGGTAAAGTTTAACACTGACAATTCGGTTTGAGTTTATCTAGTTTCTGTACGTTCTGGCAAAAACAAGTTATAATCCTTTTCTATTTCTGATTTGTTGTCATTGTTTCCTTATCCATCCTAATTGCAAGACTTGTATGAAACAGTTTAAATCTGGAAATCCAATCCTTCCCTGACAAATTCTTTCTCTAAATTCTGTTTTTTTTAATCATTCCATGCGAACTATATAGAAGACGCAATGCCATCAAGAATTCGTTCTGGCGGGTTCGGAAGAAGTGTCCATGAATATAGGAATTTAGATGGTATTAAAGATTTCAAAATTGCTATTCTTCCTAGTGGTGTTAGAATTCTTTTGACCCAAACTCGGTATAGCTGTTTTATTTCTGAGAACTTTTCAGTAAAATTCATATCTGTGCAGTCTGTGAGCTCCGCTGTGGGCAATGTGCCTAATATATTGAATTTCGGAGGATTCGACTCCATCCTGAGATGTAGCATATACTTCTGTGTTGACTTTCTTTCCCGTCCTAGCCAATTGGGCCGTTAGTCAAACTCTCGACCAGTATAAAGAAACAACGTGCAAGATGTAAATGCCTATAAGCAACAATTTGTTTATGTAAATAAAAACAGGCAATCGATTGTGGGATTCCCAGCTTTTGCTTTGATATAAAACATCGGCCTGTCAGTAAATCTACGAGATATTGCCACCTTTTGTGGTTACATAATAGAGAAAGTAAAATAAGAATTGAACTGAAAACACATATGCAACAGAGATAATCATTGTAATGGGGGTACATCACCGATCAGATATTTCTCTACTTCTGTTTTGAATCCTTACATGTGTACGTGACGAATAAAATACTGAGAATTGTATGCTTAAAAGAGAAATTTCCTTTACTTAGTATAATTACACGAACAAACTATATCAAAGAGACCTTGGTCAGATAAGAGAGTATATGATAAAAACTGATTTACATTTACGAGAGGACGAAGAGAACAAATGTTCCTTGGGCACCATTGCCCTTCAATATAAACTTTCACCCAGTTTTTTTTCCCGGAGTTTGTCTAAGGAAGAAGCTATCTTGGAATCAACACATAGAACGTTTATTGACAAAGGCGAGAAAGACATAACTTAAAAAAAAATTAAACAGCAGCCATAGGGATAAGATCCATCAGCACAGTTTAATCTCTGTAAATCTTTGATTTGATTGAAAATAATGCATACACAAAAAGCATTTCAGTGCGCCCAAATACTTACTGGAAAGAAAATTCAAAGCAAAGAATGCTAAACATTTAACGTCGCAAGAGGTCTTCCAGCCCACGCTCCATCTGTACGTACGTATCACGAGGCTCAAAGTTTACCCTTTGAGGAACATAGTGGCGTTTTGTCTGCTAAAATCTTTAATGCAAAGAGGAATTCATTTTCGTCTCAAATTACATTGGAAATAAGCACACCCAAAGTAACGAGAGACTATTGAATGACTCTTGAAAAAAATGTTCTGTTTCTTTTAAACTTTCTTTCTTCCCATTACCAGTATGGAAACCTCAGAAGGCTTCTTCTGATGTTGATCATACAAAATCTGAAGAAGAACGAAAGTATAAACATTCAATCATACCATGTGAAGTCTTACATAAAAAAATCCAACTTATGTGAAAGGATATACAGACGGATAATGAGGCACGATCTGCATGTTTGATATCCACTTTAGAGTTAAAAACTGAAAATCGCCATCAAACAATGGAGGTTGTTAAGGAACACATTTCCAAGTTAGAAAGCCAGATAATAACTCTAAGCAAAGAAAACCATTCCTTGAAAAGACAAATAGGAACACTTCAGTCAAAACGTAAGCTTATGATGGACAAAGGTCCTACCTCAACAACTTCAACTCAATATGAAGTGCAGCACCCCCACCCAGCTGAAACAAGGAGAAAATTTACTCCGGTTATTGATGATCCTCCAACTCAAACCGGTGACAAAAACACACTCGAAAGTGAAACAGCAAGTAGCGCTGTAATTTATTCAAAGAGAATGTCAGAAGATAGTGTATCTCTAAAACAAAACAGTCTAGAAACACACATATCACTAACAACTCCTGTGTCAACTCAAAATCGTTTTAAAATTTTAGAGGAAGAAAACTGTACCTCTGAAAAACAGGAAATTGGTGAATGCGGTGAAAGCAGTGCTGATCCTGGAGATAACAATACTTCCCATCACAGTTTGCGAAATCAAACACCCACACGACAGAGATCCCCTTTGCAGGTGTTTAACGAAATCAAGATTCCTGACAAGATTTCTTCAGTCCTCATCGGAGATTCTGTTTTAAGGTATATTGATCCAAGACGGTTGGGAACTGAAGACGATCGTGTGTTTCAACTGTGCATTCCGGGAATGACACTACAGAACATGATCCAGTGGCTTCATTCATTGCCCGATAAGCTTACCCATATCCAACACATGCTTGTTCATGTTGGGGTCAACGATTGTCCGGCTGGCCCAGTGTCTGCTAGGCAGTGGACAGAACTGATTACTCTGTGCAAAAATCTTTTCCGTCAGCTTGTATCACGTTCAGTTCTATCATTCCAGCATGGGGACGCCATGTTCTAAATAATGCGATCTCCCCTCCAACAGAACCTTGCACTCAGCCTGTAATACATCTAAAGTTAATTTGATTGATAATCATGACACTTTTATTACAAACAATGGTGCTCAAAGACTCGCGTTATACAAAGACCCTGTCCATCTTAGTCTTAAGGGAACGGCAAAGCTCGCTGTTAATTTTATGAAGTACTTGCCACGTTTCTTCCGTTACAACTCTGGCCAACACTCTGAAGGGGTTTTCCACCTCGAAGACAAAGACAACCCAGAAGTAATCAGAGAGTAGAAGAGCTTTCAGATGCCTTCCACAACACACCATATAGTGGCAGGATGGACTCTCGTGCCGAACCGAGTCGACCTTCTGGTCATAGTAGCAACGTTCCTGGCATCCCATCCATCACTTCCATGGCCCACTATCCCCTGCTGCCATCCCGGAGAGGTGGTGGGCCATTCAACGACAGGCTGTATCCAGTTCATCCTGAGGGTCCTGTTCCTGTACGTCCTGATCCTGTACTGCAGCAATTGGACGCCATGGACCAGACCGTTCAGCCTTCCTTCCACAGACTCCCCCAGAACAGAGGCAATCTGTCTGTCAAGGAAACACGTGGAGTCGCTTTTCCTTTGTGCGCCAACCCACCCCATTACCCATTCCAAGGACCTTGGTACCCCTCTACGTCACACCCATACCCCCCTTCCTTGTATCCACCTTCAGTCATGGGTAACCAAACTCATACAGCTACCCCAAACCATCAGCGATTACTCCATGACCCGCGTGTAGCTGTGCCACTCCCCAACACCTGGTATCCTGAAGGTTTACCGACACAACCCGGACAATACGCCTTTCAGCTGATGAACATGGCATCACAGCTTCTCCACCAACAGAGACCTCAGTAACCGAGTGCTTGTATCCACATGTGTGCTATTGCGCGCGCGTTTGTGTGTGTGTGGTTGGGGGAGGGGGGGGGGAGTGGGGGGGGGGAGTGCGTGTGTACATACGTGTGTGCGTACACGGATGCGCGCACCTGTAACGCCTTTTTTCTATTGGAGTGAAAAATCTCTTTTCCATGACAATCGACAGCGATATATTAAGTCGGAATGTTAGTGTGGTGAATGTGTGTTTATGATATCGGACCTGGGAACTTGTAGCGACTTCTGCCTGGTGACTAATTTTGGACTCTTGAATCTTAAATTTGGCGGACTGCGATAATTTCTGTTCTACTTTATCTGCTTTTCTTATTGCATTTTTTCTGGTTTGAAGATTGTTGTAATTGTCTGTTATTCTGTTGGTGCACTAATATTATTGTATGTATGTATGTATGTATGTATGTATGTATATATGTATGTATCTATCTATCTATCTATCTATCTATCTATCTATCTATCTATCTATCTATCTATCTATCTATCTATCTATCTATCTATCTGTGTGTGTGTGTGTGTGTGTGTGTGTGTGTGTGTGTGTGTGTGTGTGTGTGTGTGTGTGTGTGTGTGTGTGTGTGTGTGTGTGTGTGTGTGTGTGTGTGTGGTGTGTGTGTGTGTGCGTGTGTGTGTGTATGTGTATCTACATATATACATTTTTTTCCTATCTGAGTGAGTGCGTGTATGAATGTTTGAGATTATTTTGTAAAGAATCTCTTTTTCATTTTTTCCCCATTGAACTCAATTGCTGTCGCAGTATAGAAGGTACAGTGTGTGCAGTGTGTATCTAGGGACGCTGAAGGTGGTGTTCTCTTACCCGAACTATTTGTGTCCTTTCTTCTTTGCTCTTTGAGCTTTTTTTTATAACTTAGATATATACACAAAGAAAAAAGTTAAGCACCCCCTTATATTTTCAACTGTCAGAATTGACAACAATGTATGACCCCAACATTTTCAATTTTGTCAAGAATGGTGTGTCATTGAAAGGATAAAACCAGTAAGGCGTGTATGTGAAGCATAGTCATGGTGTGGCATGCATGTGCATTACGGTTTTTGAATTTTTAAAATTGAGGTTTGGTGAGTCATCCAGTTTAGCAATCACAGTTGGTTTTAAGAAAAGATATTCTTTGCAAAGAAATATGGTGTGAAGGAGGATAACAGAGGCCAAACGATGGCAAATTATTGGCATGCATTCCACTGGAATGTCCTTCAGAGAAGGTAAATATGCGGGTTCAAGACCGCCCATCTTATTTTTCACGAAAACCTCCTTTTCACATACAAATCACGTCCATCTCATGTCAGTTTTGACCAAAATTAACACCTGTTTTCTAAAAAATTAACAAGCAAAACCGTCAAAAATCGACGTCATCGTCAATTTAAAATGGGGGGGGGGGGGGGGGGGGGGGGGGGGCTGTACGTGTAAGATAAGATATGGTGATCGTGAACATATATTCTCTCCAGTGACATAAAAATTAAGGGTTTACAGTACGCTCTTCTACTTCCAGCACCATTAACATCCGCGGGACTGAGCCCTTACTACTTTTCTAATATGCTCGTCTACCTCAAGCACTATTAATAAATCAGAACAATCAACTGGCTTTCCGTCTTGATTAGCTATTTTTACATCCAATGAATTTATAGACCCCTCAATTAATTCTTTAAATTGGCTGTTTTCGTCAAAACTATATAACTGATAATCGCAAAACCCTGCCTTAATTGACGGAAGTGCTCGTAGAACTGTAGATGGATAGCCATTAAACAAATTAGCATTTGTTTTTAACTGTTGTAAATGAACATACAAAATTGGGTTCACAAGAAAATCAGAAGGTTTATTACCTTCAAATTGATAAGCATCTTCTTTTGTACTAAATTTATAAGATCTGTCACTACTGTGAAAGCCTAAGATTTTAGCAAGGCCTTTAGGGAAAGTGTACTCTCTTCTTTCTTCTAGTGGAAAATGTATAGTAATTCTGAGGTTTGCTTCGTTAATTTTTAACAATATGCCAAATTTGCTAAGTACTTCTTTTAAAGAACAAAAGTTGTAATAACCATTAGGTATTTGCACATGAGTTATTTGATTGCCTTGTTCGTCATTAACATTAATCCAGTTATTTTGAGCCCCTTCAGATATGTTAACCCACATAACTTTAAAGCCAATTTCTTTAAGGGCAATCCTACAACTCCCGCGCATATTGTCAACTGGGTACGTTAAGAACACGCGTTTGTTTTGTTGGGTTATATATATGAACATCTTTTTTATAACTATTTTAAAAAACTATTTAAAAAATGGAACCTTTTAAATACAACGAAAATGCCACTTACAATGTAGGAGCGTTTTATAACACCAAATCTTTGGACTTCAGCAATTTAACCATTGCAGTAGATGGATCATACGGCTTCCGGGTTAGACTTGTAAACCCGCTAACTAAATATTTAAATCCGCCAATAAAGAGTGACAGAGTGCCATCAAATGGTCATCCCACCCTATGACGTTTTACCAGAATCAGTTAAATTTTGCCATTTACTGCGCAACTACTGGCTGTGGTGTTTCATATGCAAACCATTTAAACCACCCCAATCTTTTAGTAAGGACAGTATATAACTTTCATGTTTATTACCAGTACAGACGCATTACTAACTGAAATACAAGTGCCCTTCCAAGCGACAACGCGTTTAATCCATTTAAAAGCCAATGGACAATAATGCTATGAAAGAATCTGCAATGAATTTAACATTAATCCTTCAACTGATTTTAACGAAAGTTAGACCGTAATCATGGGATGGGCACATTGTATTTGTGGGGCGCAAAAAGAGAATATAATCATGACTACTGGCCTGGCCACACCTCTTTCAACAGACAAACAAGTTCGATTAGGGTCAATTGAACAAAAACACCCTAATGCTTGGGCAAACATTTATCTTAGATGAAAGTGAAGGTCTAACATGCCAGGAGTGCAAAGACTTAATGACTCCATAAGGACATACGTTTGGTGTCTATTAGGAGCACAAGCACAGAATAAGTCTAGCATGTAGATCAATCTACAGGCTTTGATGCTAGAAAGCAATTTCTAGCCAATTTAGAAGATGCTATTAACTCTGCTGTTGATTTGCCTGCCAGCATACAAGGTATCAAGACGTTCTTGCACATGCTAGAGTCAAAGATTGACTTTGTTGTAGGCCAGGATTATACATGCTGCCTTCTGACCTTAGGCTACAGATTGGCATGATACAGATTATAACAATGAAATCCTCATAGCTGGAGACGACCAAAACTTAGGACACAATCAAGGTTTAAACACAAGGCCTGCACCATCCATTTAAAAAAAAGTACCTAGCCCTGAAGAAAGCGATCCAGTTATAAACACCCCACAGCTAGAAAGCAGCCCAGAAAGCACGCCGCCATGTTGATCTGCCTCGCGCTGACAGTCATACTAGCGAAAAGACAGCCTTTGTTGTGTTTTTAACTTTTACTGGATTAGCCATACTTTATTTCACTAAAAATTAATCCAGCAGCTAGCACTACTAACGTCCACAGATGGTCAGCCATATAACCAGCAACTTTGCCTATAGTAGACAAACCCCAACTAACAACACTGCCAATTTATGCCAGGCAGGGCATCAAGCGCTTTAGTGCTAACTTCTTTAATAGTTTGCTAGATGATGCAATTGTTTTCTAATCCAACTTTTACCAGGCTGAGGCGTTGGAGGAGCTACTGGCCCTGTTGGGGTACTGCCTGTTAAGCATAAACGAGTGTAGAGATAGCAAACCCTACAGCTGTTAATATACTAACTATTGTAATCCCTGTTCTCTGAACAGTGTCCTTATTCTTTCTGCTAGCGTAGTGTTTTCATAAAGTATTTTGTTTATAGTTTCTCTTATTCTGCTTGTTTGTGATGCTAGCTGCGTCCTGTTTGTAGACAGCACTTCTAACCTGGCCGCCCTTTGTAGCCTTAATCCTGTATTTTCTGCTGTATTCTAGCCTTTTCTTCTCGCCCTAAATTGTTATCGTCTGCATCAGCCAGTTTATTTTTTTCTTCTTCTATCTCTCTATCCAGCTCACCAAGTTTTGCTAAATTGTTTGTTAGTTCACCCTTTATTGTCCGTAAAGCCTCATTAAGCCCAGGATTTAATGCATAGGCAATGGGGAATCACCAATTGTTTTTTAATTGTGTCTCCTCGTTAAAACTCGTTTCAATTTCTGCTATTAGTTCTTCTGCTCTTCAATTGATTTATCTGTTTTGTTAATTGCATCATCGCTTTTTGAGTTAAATCTTTAAGAGGTATGTTTTGTATTTTAATTGTGTTGGCAACTCTTGCCTCAAGTTCTGTAAAAGACTAACGGCTTTGGCTCTAAGCTCTAAAAGGTTTAATTGTTCTGCCTTAGCAATAGGAGTTTTCGCCTAATTGTGCTTAGTTTAAAATTGTTTGGGTTTTGCGTTTGAAGTAGCTTTTACACGGCACCCCTGCACCAGTTTTTATATACAATGCCCACCATCTTCCTCAAAATCGTTAGGATCAAGCACGCCTGGTAGCTCTCATCCTATGCTTCTATAGAATGATTGAATTCTTTCTCGCAATAGTTCTTGACGTTGTGTAGGGAGTAAAGAACCTGCTCCTTCAAGCTCTTCTTGCAATGAGGGACCTAGTTCTTCATCTTCTTCTCCACCAACAGGATCAATCGGGTCAAAATCTTCATCCATATTTTTTATTTATATTCTTTTTTGTTTTTATAAAAAAATGAACTCATACGGTTGTGACCTCGATCCTACAGAAAAGAGAAGGAACCCCATGGCGTAAAGGTATAAGGCAGACTGTAATTAGTGTAAATACCCCATCAACAGTTCAGCCTGGACAAACATTAATAGTCAAGTTCCTGGATCTTGGCGCTGACGATGTTATAATGCCAGGCACTGCTAAACTATCGTTCAAAATAGAAATTAAATCGACAGATCTAATGTACTGTTGTTGCTATTTGGGCAGAGCAATCGTTAAACATATGGCAATCAAACTGGAGGGTAGAGAAGTCTTATGTACTAAGCGAGGCAGACATTTTTGCCCTCTATTCTGATCTATGGCTGCCTAAAAAAGAAAGAAAAGAGAAAGTTTATCAGCGAATACAAAGCCCAAACGGTCTCAAGCACAGGCTTAAAGTGGAGGATGCAAAGGATGATGTTAAGATGAGGCAGGTAGCAGAAGCATTTGGCAACAGATTCTGCATCCCTCTAGATTTTGAACTGTTAAAGACGCATATGCCATATTACCAAGGCGCACTAAAGAAAAACTTACTTATGAACTGACATTTAATCCTAGCGATTCTGTTGTTCTGTCTGAAGACCTTTAGCTAAATACACAGTCAGCGACATTTCTCTTGAGGTGATGTTGTTACTAACCCTGAACTGGCTTAGAACAATCTTAACCCAGTATAAAAATAAAACAGTTATTTTATTATGAAAGAGTTATATCACTCCACTACAGAAAATAGAAACAAGCGAGACACTCTCTGGAACATACATCTAAATCAGTCTTTGAAGTCTTTAAAAGGAATTTTGTTCTTGTTTACTGAAGGAACAACTTTTCAGAGAGAATCAGAAGCGTTTTATAATCCAAAAATTGAGAAGGTTGACTGTGCAATAAATGGCAAGGTCTGATCAGTTGTCGGGTCGCGGACTTTTACCTCACCGACACTTTGATGAAATAAGAAAGTTGTTCGCTGGAGGTAGACAAAGGGATCCTTCAGTTGATCGTGTATGTAAAAACTTCGCCTTTATGATGTAAGACTCAAAGACTACTTAATAACCAAATATGGGCTGTGGCTGGATTTTAGATCTACATTGACAACAGATTGTTTGGAAGTGAGAAAGGGTAGGGCAAGATAGTATAAAATAAATATTCACAAGAAAGTAGACGGAAACGCCGCAATAAAAATGCTGTTTTTATGGTTTGTGATGCTCAGTTTAAACATTGAAGAAAACAGGCTAAAAGACGTGGCTTATTAAAATGCAGAAGAAATAACCTATTAAAAACAGATGGATAGTTTGAAGTTTCTGCCAAAGATCCGCACTGTTCTCTTATCTGCGGGTTTTCGGGTGTGGGAAAACTGTCTTCGTACTTGATTTGTTGCAAACATATATACAGGTTTCATTACGAGCACATTGTTATATTCTGCACAAACATTAAGCACAACAAGTCTTACAAAGAAAGGAAGTTTATTTGGACAGACGAGAATATATTTTTAGTTGATCCTAGCGACAAACTGAGCGACTGTTTAGAACATTTACTATAGACTATTTGAGGGAACTGAAACCCTGTTTATTTATTGATGACTGTTCAGCTGAACGAGACATTGTTAAAAAAAGAAAAGCTCTGTCAAAGCTAGCCTTTAGTGGGCGCCACGCCACTTTCGGTTGGTTTTAAATCAAAAAAAGGTTCAAAAGTTTTTGTTCCAGTAACGGGAATTTTTCCCTGGGAAAAAGGTTTTAAATTTTTAAGGGAAAAAAAACCCCCCCCCCGGGGCTGGGGGGGGAAAAAAACAGGGGTTTCGTGCCAGAGGCCTTTTTTCCCCCTTAGGCCGGCCTGTTCTGGGCAGCCGGGGAAAAAAGAAAAGGGACAAACCTAAAAGGAAAATTAACAAGGATGCTTTAACACCCTTAAAGTGGCTCCCCCAAAGGGGTTGGTCCGCCGTTTTATGACTGAGAGCCCCCGGCAAAAAACCCCCCTCCAGCTGCCGGAAACCCCCACAGACCAACCCCCCCTCCCCCGGAAAGAAAGACGTCCCACTCCAGAAAGCCAAGTTTCGCCATCGGTTTATGTCCCCTCAAGGAATCCCAAAATTTTTCTTTCCACTGTCAACAGGGCTTTCCCTGTGGTCAGTGGGTCTTTCCTCACCGTCACTGGACCTTCTCCAGGGTCAGCCTAGTTAAGGCAAGAAGAAAAAGAAACACCCGAAGGTGCTGGGGAGGACCAGAGAAGCACTGTCTTCGCCTGCCTTTAGAGCAGTCCTGTACCACCCTTGGAGGCCTGCGCTGTGTTGACGATGGGTACAGGCACGCACAGGACACCCCATTAAGATATCAACGGGACATAACTGCTCCTGAACAGAGGTAAATTAGCTACAGGATGCAGCTCATAACAGCCTTAAAGTAGCTCCCCATGGGTTGTACCAGCCGTATTTCATGACTGCAGAGCCACCGGCGAAAAACACCACCCTCCAGCTGACGAGCACACCCACAGACCCAACCACCCCTGCCACGGAAAATTATTAATAAGGGACAAGATGAGCTAAAAAATAAAAGAGCAGTTAGAAAATCTAAGCACGCTAGCTATGCTTACGGACTGACCCCCCAGTTCAATACGTTTGTTTATTGTAGATTGTTTATTATTGATTGCTTATAAACAATTTGTTTATTATAATTTTCATATTATAAAAGAATATCTGGGGGCAGAATCAAAAGCGCAGCTAGCTCCTAAATACGTTGCAGTAGAGCTAAAAGACCTAGCAGACACAACTGAGTTTGATCTAATAGGAGTGCCAGGAAATGTTTATGGATTTGAATACACAGATGATGGGGTTTACAAACGAACAGAAATTGAAGACAAAAAACCGACAGCAATATCCTACTAGAAGAGATACGAAATTTAAGGGCAAACGATTTTGGCAAACATGAATACAAATTCATAACAGAGAGAATGTTGGGCGTTGCTTCCTGAAATTGCTTGGAATTTAAGTTTGAACTACGAAGCCCTAATGTATACTTTGATAAGAAAAACAATTTTAGAAAAGCCTTAAATGCAGGACCGTTCTTGTTAGCCTAGTTCCGGAACCAACAGAAAAAACAGATTGAAATAACTTGGCAGGGTTCTGAATATATGCTACAGCGAAAGAAGTCTTAGTGAAGTCGGGGGTGACACTGTCGGCTTAGAATTTACTCAACGCTACCGTCAATACCTAGGCAAATGACGATGATTTTTCGCTTATTTATTACTCCGAGGGTGGGCAATACTAGTTTGCCAGAACATACGTTTATTAGAGGTGTACAAATAAAGCTGAAGACTTGGATGCTCCTCTTAAGCTCGGTATTGCAATTACTGAAAACGGGGATGAAATAAACACTTTCTTATCAATCTGACAAGGTTACTGTGTGGTTGACAAAACCAAAACTACAGTACTTGACTTTATTTTCATTAAGTATGTTGATTTTATTGGTTTACTTGGTTAATGAAGTGCTGCCAGAAGATTATAATAAGAGATATGTACAAGATTAATTTTAAAAATATCTTATTTAAAAATGGAGGTTCAACAGTTTAGGTTAGAGCAAATACGGAACTTCAAAAGGAAATAGAAAGTGATTGGATAAGTATAGGGTTACTAGAAAGAAATTATGCTAAGCTTTGAATACTCTTTCTTATGTAATTTACTGGCTCATAGCTGTAGCTGCGTAAGTGCTGGGTCTAGTGTTGCTGCTTTAGCTATGGGGTTGGAGCCCAGCTCTTTAGCATTAGGGGGCCTTGGTTTAGGTTTAGGCGCCGTGTCTATGATTGTAAGTGCTGTTTTAAAAAAAACAAACTCCTAAATTACAAAAGCACACTGCCATTGTGCCTAGCATCAGCAAAACTTTGTTTCATTAAGATTAAGATAGCAAATCATTACGGATGAAACATTACGGACGAGAATTTCAGAGCTTATGGCCGATGGTGAGGATTACAGACGACAAAAATTGAACTTCAAAAGGAGTGGAGAAAGACTTTTTCTTTACAACAGGTAGCACTGCAGCAATCAGACAGAACATTGAAAAACAAACACATGATCGGTTAAACCCAAATAGACCAAAAAAATAAGTTTAACAAAAAATAAGTTTAGCAAAAATAAATACTATTTTTTTTTGTTAAATCACTGTGTTTGGCGGGACAACTTGCAGCTCTTCACGAACAAAGGATCTTTTAGGGGCAGGCTTTTTAGAGAGAGGAGTCTCTCTTAAATAATACCGGAGGGGTTGTTTTATAATTCTTTCAATTCATACATTACGCTCCATATAGGATCTGTGGCTCTAATTCTAACATCGCCCTCTGCTCTCAGGAGCATACAAGTATCTTCTTTTAGTCCAAACAGCAAGGTTTTGAGTCCCTGCACATCTTCAGATGCTAATTTTTTTTTTAATTTGATGCGTTATGGTTTAAGCTGTTGTTTAATCTTATTGTTCATGGGGTGATGTGGCAATTCTACCATTGTGTTACGGTTCTGTCCAT
>CM031627.1:50961620-50975336 GCA_018398815.1 Conus ventricosus
GGGAACCCCATGCCCACCACCATCGAATCGAGCGTCCTCTCCCACCACCATGGCCCGGCCCCTCACTCTCTCACCCTAGAGACCTAAGACGAAGTCCTTCCCAACCCGTTCGTACCTGTTATGAGAGCCATGCATACCTGAAATGCCAATGATCTCCAATTCCGGTGTAAACAAACAGGAAATTAACCACATGCATCATAACTCGCAAAGGATTTCTCCTCTGTTTCCCAGTCAGGAAAAAAGTTTTCCCAATGTTGAGAACACGAATCTTTCCAGCAGAATGTACAACAATCCTGAAGTCCTCCAATATCCATGTGCAGACCCCCCCTGCCCAAAGCTCTAGCATCAAAGGGGATCTGCTTAAAGAAGGACTCCGGATTGGCTACTAAACATTAACCGTATATTAAGCAAGCTAACTTATATATATCAGCGATCTTAGAAAATTCCGGGAATCCCTTTTATCTGTTTTGTTTTTTAGAATCACGATTAACAGACTGTACATTAGATTCTGATATAGCCATGCCTGGCTATAAAGTTATTCGCCTAGATCCAAAAGCTAAACTGGACACAGGTTTGTTAGTTTCCTATAATCAGTCGATAACTATAGAACTTTAGTGGAATGATGGATGCCGCACTACTTGACCATGAAGAAATGTTTGTGTTAGGTGACCTCAACATTGACTTGTTAAAGCCTCAAAAACAATGGACTGAAATGTATACCTCATTAAACTTACACCAGATTGTGGATCGACCAACACGAATTACAACTAGTTCCAGTACTATCATTGACCACAATTATGTCACATCTAAACATTACATTGTTGGAAATCTCTTCTCCAGCGACTGGTGCAGTGATCACTCCCCCATTGTATTACTTGGGGGAAAGGGGGATACAAATTCCAAAACCAGGTCATAAATCTATCCTATATAGGTGTTTTAGAAGATTTAACGAAAATGATTTTTTTATATGACCTGGTACATTCTCCTCTGTCCCAAATATACCATTATACCGATCCTGAAAAAGCAACAAATGTTTGTATTAATGTATTTTCCAATATCTACAATAAACATGCACCCATCAGAACTAAACGAGTGAAACACCATCTTAAACCGCCGTGGATATCAAAGGAAATAGATAAAGAAATACACATCAGAGAACGTTTGAAAGCAAAAAGCGACGTTGGTTTTGCAAAGCAGAGAAATTGTGTGACGTCAATGAAGAGAAAAGCAAAGAACAAATATTTTCAAGAGATGGCATCCAAAAAAAGAGACTCAAGAACTCTCTGGAACGCAATCAACAAATTGACAAACAAAGGGTATTCACAAACACAAATTAACAATAAAGATATTACCTCTGAAGCAGTTAACACCTATTTTGTTAGCATAGCGGAAAACTTAATAAATAATGATGAATGGGAAGAAAATGGTCTAGAATTAGTAACTAAATATTGTAAGTCAAAGAATATCAAATCTTATGTGTCAATTCCTTACATAACAATACCCGAAGTATTTGCATACTTAATGTCACAAAAACAATCGAAAACCAAAGATATTTACGACCTGGATCCCAATATAATCAAGTTGTCTGCACCAGTCATAACATACTCTCTTACTTACATATATAACCTATGTATAGAGAAAAACTGTTTTCCGGAATGTT
Source organism: Conus ventricosus (assembly GCA_018398815.1). Lineage (NCBI taxonomy): Eukaryota > Metazoa > Mollusca > Gastropoda > Neogastropoda > Conidae > Conus > Conus ventricosus. The sequence continues at coordinate 50,963,281 of CM031627.1, forward strand.
TCAAACAAGCAAATCTTTCCCGCTGTACAAAACTGGAGATCCGTCCAACCCTTGTAACTACAGACCTGTATCTGTTCTGTCAATTCTTTCAAAACCGCTCGAAAAACATATCCAAAAATATTTAGTTACCCATTTAAACAAATATAATTTGATTCATCCTAAGCAGTCTGGTTTTAGGGAAAACCATTTCTGCCACACCGCGCTTACGCAAATGATTGACAAATGGCTCTTGAACATTAATAACAATGAACTTACAGGAGTTGTCTTCATTGATCTAGCTAAAGCTTTTGATGTTATAAACCACTCTCTTCTCCTAAAAAAGCTCGCTTTATACGGACTCTCTGAAAATACACTTCAATTCATGTCCTCATTTCTTTCTGATCGAAAACAGGCAGTGTGTGTTAATTCCTCAAAATCAGATTTGCAGCCAGTAAAATATGGTGTTCCACAAGGATCCGTTCTTGGTCCTTTACTCTTTTCGATCTATATAAATGATTTACCGCTGCGTATTCGATGTGACTGCGAATTATTTGCTGATGACAAATTTATGCATTCTAACCACCCTCGCCTGCAGGTTGTGACGTTCGATCTACAAGATAGTTTAAACAGTGCCGTCAAATGAACGGAAATCAATCACATGTCTCTTAATGCAAAAAAAACCTAAATGCATGGTCATTGCTAGCAGACACAAACTTCAAAATATGCCTGCTGATTTATTTTCAATATTTGTTTCCAGTGAAAAAATCGAAGAAGTAAAAACACATAAAGTTTTGGGTGTTGTCATTGATAACATCTTATCATGGTCCGATCACGTTGCTTACCTATGCAAAAGAATATCAAAAAAATATTCCAGTTATCACAACTAAAGCATTTTCTAAATTTGCATGCTAGAAAACAATTCTTTCATGCCCATATACAGTCGACTATAGACTATGCTTCTACTTTATGGGATTCAGCCAGCGCAAACATTCTGAAACCTTTAGCAGGATTGCATAGGCGCGCGATAAAATTAGTTATCTTAAAATCTAGTTCATTAACTCTGAACGATTATAAATCCTTGATATTCTTCCCCTAAGGCAAAAACTCGAAAACAGTAAGGCTATATTTATGCATAAAGTGGTAAATGGAAATGCAGCTCCCTCCATTGTAAACAGTTTACGGAAGAATGCCAATAGGCACGTCCACAAGTTAATAATGCCTCTGCTCAGACTTGACCTTACAAATCAAGCCTCGAATACAGTGGTGGTACGTATTGGAACAATTTGCCTCCATTTCTGAAAGAAATCTCAAGTTTTAATATTTTCAAAGAGCGCTTGAAAGGATATCTGCTCAGTAAGTTAAAAGATATATAAAAGAAATAACTATACCAGTTGATTCCTAAATCAATTAAAAGACTGGGTGAATAGAAATAAAATACTGCACGATTACAAGCCTGTGTTAGACGGAAATCTTGCACGTGTCATTTGAAGCACAGCAATAATGGGTGAAGATATTTGAACAACATGTTTAACATTGATGATATCGCTTAATTGCATTTCATCATTTGTATCATGTATTGTGCGTATTCAAGTCTATTTGACTCATTTTTCCCCGTTTATCTTTGTACTTACATGTGTTTTCTTTCTCCCCCCACCCCTCCCCCACCCCACCCACACCCCATACCCCCGCTTCCGCTCTCTCTCTCTCTCTCTTTCTCTTTCTCCTCTCTCTCTCTCTCTCTCTTTCTTTCTCTCTCTCTTTCTCGCTCTCTCTCTCTCTCTCTCTCTCTCTCTCTCTCTCTCTCTCTCTCTCTCCTCTCTCTCTCTCCCTCTCTCTCTCTCTCTCTCTCTCTATCTATCTTCACCCCGCCGCTTACTATGTATGTTTGTGTGTTGCTTGTTTGCGAAAGTGTACAAGTGTTTGGAGGGTGTTTGGGAGGGGCGCTTTCTGGGTGGGGATTGTTAAAGTGGAAGTGATTTACGTTTCTTTGATGTTATTTCGATTTTCTGTATTTCAAACTTTTTCTGTGCTCAATCTCTGTTTGTTTGTTTGTTTGTTTTTGTCGTTTGTTCATTTTTCATTTCGCAATTTCTTTTTGTTGTTGTTGTTTTTGTTCCCCTCTTGGGCGAGGGCTGGATGTATAAAAAAAACATGAACTTGCTTATCTATTACCCTCGATAATAAAGAATGTCTCGTCTTGTCTTCTCTCTCTCTCTCTCTCTTCTCTCTCTCTCTCTCTCTCTCTCTCTCTCTCTCTCTCTTCTCTCTCTCTCTCTCTCTCTCTCTCCTCTCTCTCTGCCTATCCTCTACCCTCATCCCCCACCCCCAAACTTCACACAAAAGTACACCTGCTTCATTGAAAAAATCTTCTCCAGTTAATCAAGAAGTCAACCTCAGTGCAAAGGTCACTGAAGCAGAGTGACGTGAAGGTTAAAAAAATTAAAAAGGGTTCTAGCCAGAGACTCTGGCGACACACCCGTTTCAAACAAACATATTTCACACAGGTTCTTTATGAAAGCGATAGAACAAAGGATGTTCCTCTCCGTGCTTCGTTTTCAGCACACTGACAGAGAAAAGGTCTGTGACTAACAGATTTCAGAGGGTGGTGCCAGAGGAAAACAGAGAAGAACAGAAGATTGAGAGAAGGTGAAAAAAAAAAAGATGCGCGCTGTTTAAAGAGATTAGTAGGAGGTGTGTCATGGAAGTTTCAGTTTCATCAAGGAGGCGTCACTGCGTGAGGACTAGTCCATATACCTACACCACATCCGCTAAGTTTTGAGACTACACTACGATATGATTTTCAGCTGATGCATGAATGACCTAACAACTAAGATGAGAGAATTGAAGAAGAGGGTCTCGTGGCTACGACTTAGCAGATGTCTGACCTACGCATTAGCTCAATGCGCTGATCAGACCTTGAGTGCCTACCTAACAACATTGGATTTTTTGTTGTTGTGTTGTTTTCTTTCGTTTTTGCTTTTGTTTTTGTTTTCGTTTTGTATGTGTGTGTTTGCAAATGTATGTGTGTGTGTGTGTGTGTGTGTGTGTGTGTGTGTGTGTGTGTGTGTGTGTGTGTGTGTGTGTGTGGTGTGTGTGTGTGTGTGTGTGTGTGTATGGATGTGTGGGCACCAGACCCTTTGTGTGCGTGTGCACATGTTGTGTGTGTGTGTGTGTGTGTGTGTGTGTGTGTGTGTGTGTGTGTGTGTGTGTGTGTGTGTGTGTGTGTGTGCATGTGTGTGTGCGCGCGTTTGTGTGTGTGTGTGTGTGTGTGTGTGTGTGTGTGTGTGTGTGTGTGTGTGTGTGTGTGTGTGGTGTGATGTGTGTGTGTGTGTGTGTGTGTGTGTGTGTGTGTGTGTGTGTGTGTGTGTGTGTGTGTGTGTGTGTGTGTGTGTGTGTGTGTGTGTGTGTGTGTGTGTGTGTGTGCGCGTGTGTGTGCGTGTGCAAATGTCATGGAAATGCCTGCAAGCTGATGAAGCCATGTCATATTTGATTATTGCGTCGATCAGAAGCCAGTGTGACTTACTTGAGGAAAGGCGTGAAGTGGTGACGTTTCTGTCCAAAGTGGTGACGTTTCTGTCAAAAGTGATGACGTTTCTGTCCAAAGTGGTGACGTTTCTTTCCAATGTGGTGACGTTTCTGTCCAAAGTGGTGACGTTTCTGTATCCAAGAACAAGTCTAGCAGCAAGGTTGAACACGTGTTTCAGTCCGCTAAGAGATAAAGAGGAAAGACGATTTCGCACCACAGCAATGGAATGCAGACAGAACTAGACATGAAGCCAGTAGTGCTGTACTTTCTTCTGACAGGTAAGATCTGAAGGCAGTGATATCAATTAGGGGGTGGAGACAGTGGAGAGGAGGGTAGGGTGAGCGTAGGGGGTGGGGGGGAAGGAAAGGAGATTGCTAGATGAGGGCCATCTGTAATGGAGTGTTTTTTTTCGATTTTGGAATTTTTTGCTGTACGTATCAACATCAGATGTTCTAAACCAATAAAGAAAACTGATTGAATTTTAAATGGGTGCATTTCTCAACTTACACCATTTAGACCAGTTCAAAAAAGCAGAAGGAAAAAGGTGCCTTGGTGTTCATTTCAGTGGATAGCTTATCCATTGCTACTTCTTGAAGTTTTCAAACTGTTGAACGTTTTAACGTTTCAACTGCCACACGGCGCGTTAGCTCACGCTCGTGCACGCGCGGGCTACCCTGTTGTGTGTGTGTGTGTGTGTGTGTGTGTGTGTGTGTGTGTGTGTGTGTGTGTGTGTGTGTGTGTGTGTGTGTGTGTGTGTGTGTGTGTGTGTGTGCGCACGCGTGCGCGTGCGTGCGTGAGTGCATGCGTGCGTGCGTGTGCGTGTGCGTGTGTGTGTGCAAAATGGTCTTTCCTCTTTATCTATTAGCAGACTGAAACACATGGTGACATGTGACGTTCCGTCGCGTACGCCCTTATTTGATATAAAGCATTTCCCTAGGTGGGGAAAAGGAAAGGTAAAAGAAAGGACAATTTACGTGGCCTGACCAGTGTGATCGGTGTCGCTGGTGGCTATGAAAACCGTGCACTAAAATACACACAGGATGATTATTGGTTGAATCACTCAGGAAAATGGACGGACGTTGTCCGTTGGTCAAGTAACCAAGGGCTGGTAATGCGTAGAGTTAGATGCGTACTCACTGAATATGTACTCAGGAAGAGCACAGGGAGGAAAAATAAGGTATAGGAAGGAGATGACTTGGGACACTGACCAGACAGGTTGTTTGGAACTGCAGAACGAGACTCATCTGCAATCTACCATTACCAGGTGATGTATAGACAGATGGGGAGAGAAAAGAGAGAGAATTAAGAAAAGGGGAAAAAGGGAAAAGAAATTATCATTATTCAGTGTCAGATCTAAGCCTTCCTGTCCTGTCGTCGTTACCATGGTCACACTGTCACGAGCTACGCGCAATCAGTTCGCGCTCTGTCACCAGCAGGCAGTCTGTGTTAGTGACAGTTTTGGGGGTTGTATTGCGCTCTGGGTTAGTTCACTAGAAGTTTGTTATTTTCTAACCAGTAGAGAGTGTGGGGGATTAGGTAAACTAGTTCGTGTTTGGGCCTACTCAATGCCTTTAGTCTATTTTTAGACCAGGAGAACCGGGTCAGCCGGTTTTCTGACACTGGCCGTGTTTGTGCATGCCGCAGTGGTGTGTGGGCTTGAGCAGGGTCTGTGTGATTGTGAGTGAGGGTTGCGTGTGTGTGGTGTTTGTGTCTGGTGTGTGGGTGGGGTGTGCGTGTGTGGGTTCCGTTGACAAGGGGTGTCACTCAGGTTTTCTCAACAGGTGGCAGGATTGGAGCACGTCTGAGTACGAATCAGCGTCATCTTTGAGTTCTTTTGATTTGGCTGGCGAGACTGCAGGAGGTGTGGTTCTGAGCCAGATAGTTTTCTTATGGGTGATTTGTTCACCGAGAATGGTAGACTAGTGTCTTGTGGCGTAATGCCTAGCTAGTCTGAGTAGTCCGTGTGTCCACGTTCTGCTGTGTTAGGTGGGAAGAGGAGCCTGCAATACCAGTAGCTGTAGTGTTGAGTATCAGAATGGAAGCGAGTCGTGTGTAGCTGTTACGTAAACTTCACTGGGCCTCAGCTGCATGAGCGGCTGACAAAACCTTGTTGCGGTGCGTCTTCGTCCTGTGCGCTGCAAAGTGTTGCTGTTGACAGCGCGTGGCGTAGCTTCTGGCTTGTTGCTGTTTTGAGTGGTAGGTGTGGGTTTCATTTTCCGTTCATCCGGTGCTTGTGGTATGGATGTTTCGTGCATGTGGTATGGATGTTTCGTGCATGTGGTATGAATGGTTCGTATGTGTGGTGTGGATGTGTCGTCTGAGGGGGGTATAGGGGTTCGTTGGGATGTGGAGTTATTATGGAGAGTTTGCATCCAGTTCAGGACAGGCGGTTGAATGTATTATGCAGGAATGTATAGGGCATTAGGGTTTTGAACTAGGAATGATGATTATAGTGTGTTTGCGCTGTGATGGCTGCATTATTGTTGACATCGTGTGTCGGACGGATTGTTGTTGACACTGTGAGTGGGCAGAGGGTGATGTATAGGGCTGTCTACTTGGTAAATGCAGTAAGCTGAATGTTTGGGGCTCTTCGTGAGTGCATTGCGCTGTGGTAGTTACCGCCGGGTTTGGTTAGGCTCGCAGTGTTCATGATTTGGTAAAACTTTATGCCTTGAACTCTGTCGATTCTGGTCACGCGCTCGAGAGGATTGAGAGATTTATTATATAATGGGGAGGAGGTTTTGGTGGCAGTTTCTATTATTTGCTACGGGTTTGGATTGAGTATTTGGTTGTGTTGATGGTATGGGATGTTTCTGGGTTCCACTGTTCAGGTGGGGTTATTGCTCATTGTGGGTGCTGATCTTGGTATGCGTGAACCCATAGTGTGAATGGTGTTTGCGTGGACTGAGCCCCATTTGCTATGAGCGGTCTAGATTTGTGTGGGGTGGACTCGTGCACTGATCTGACTATTGACCAAGTGTTTAGTCAAGTTGTAGTGAATATTGGATTTAGACTAAGGATCTGTGCTCTTTCTCTGATTGACCTGTAAAGACCCCCCTGTTGTACGGACGGTATCCTACGTTGGGCTGCTGGACATCTCAGCGGAGACTCCTGTCGACTCCATCGAGGAACCTGCTGTGTCACCCGTCGTCCCGAGGTCACCCTTCATCCCGAGGTCAGACAGATTACCGGGGTCATCCATCAAGTGTTGACTCATCCTGCATTCTCTCCGACCCTGTCCCCGCTCCCATTCTGATGCCCTTGACCCTATCAAGGTTTACCCCAGTTTGTCCTCAGTCCCCTCCAGACCGAGTGTCCAATTGACCCATCAACCCTCCCTGTCCCTGTCCTCCGCCCTACGTCACTGCAGCTTGGGCTTGAGGAGGGAGCATATGCTGGTCACAGTGGGCGGCTGGGCAGGCAACTACTCGCCTGCATCTTGTGGCGACCGGGCAGGACTGGGAGAGCACGTGGCTTGACCCTTGGGGACTTCATCGGGGAAAAACTATGGGGAGAGCACTGGTGTTGCGGTGAGGTGTGACCAGTGGTCTGGTGTGGCACAGAGCATCGCACAGCTGATCGTGGGGGTCCAGTGTCTGGTGTGTCTGTTTGGATGGACGTGCCTGTGCAAGTGCTTCGGCTCACTGAACAACAGTGAACAACAGCACGAGTGGGACATACTTGTGATAGTGTTGGGGATCGTGGACGGTGGTATGCGAGTCGTGGGAAAAACCTGTGTGCTGTGTAATGTGTTTCCCGTGAACAATAATTAGTAGTTTGGTCAGCGTGGTTGTTGGCCTGGGTATTTTCTATGTTGTTGGAGTTCATTGGAGTTCCTTTCAGGGGTTGACTTTGGCACTGTGTTGTATACATTGTATTGATGAAATGTGTCATGTGCCCTATGACCCATGTGGTGTCTCCAGGTACTGCCGGCTGCAGGGATGGAGCTGGTGTCAGGCGTGAATGCAGTGTGATTGAGCGTAGACGAGCGAGGGTGTTGGTTGTGGCGTGCGTTATTGGTGTGGAAGGGATTGATTAGAGTTGAAAGGTTGTCGTTTTGTTATTGTCGGTGGAAATGTTCATGTCACATTCGCGGTCAATAAATGTTGTGTGAATGTTAATCTGTGTTCAGCAGTCTTAGGTCTGTTTGGGAAGCAACTAGATAGGCTGTAAACTCTGTCTGTCAATCTATAGCATTTAGTTCAGGTCTTAGCAAACCTGACAGGTATCTGTAGGTAATTTACCAGAAATTTACAGATTTGTCAAGGGATGTTTAGAGGAAAGACCTGCACTGCCAAGGTATAGACACACCTGGGATGTCAGTCTAGTGTTGGATTACATGTGCTCACTTCCAGATGTAGATACTTTGGATTTGAAACAACTGACATTGAAAACAGGGTCTCTAATCGCACTTCTTACTGGGCAAAAGGGCTATGCTCTTCATCTACTGAAAACTACAGATGTGCATGTCAGTGAAAGGAAGTGCATTTTACAGTACAAAAACACTAAGCCAGGCAGCCACACAGAACCAGCAGAAATTCTAGCCTGTTCGCAAAACACCACATTATGCTTAGTAACGCACATACGACTGTATCTGAAGACCACTAAAGCGCTCAGGAAAGGGCCAGAACTCTTTATTGCCATCCATAGACCACACACTCCCATTTCCAGAAACACATTTTCTCGGTGGTCAAACAAGTGCTGGCTGCGGCAGGAGTGGACATAGAGACATATGGCGCAAACACAACGCGTGCCGCGAGCTGTGAAGAAGTTTGTATTTGGCAAATTTCAGACTTCCTCACGAATGTATTTTACAAATATTCTGCGCTTAATTGCATGTGGATGCAAACCAGTAGGCACTGCAGTTAGAATTTGTTGATAGTGATGTAAATGAAATAAGATATTCCAAGTTTGTGTTCAACATGTTATGTTTGGTGATATTCACCTGTACTAAATTAGATTAGATTGACGTGCATGAATTGATGACTGCAATTTTTTTTTACAGTTATGTGAAATGCTGAGTAGTCACTACATGCTCTAAAATCTCACGTGACTCTGTACGACTGAAGACAGGCGATGAATAATTGAAAAATTAAACTAGACCTCCTTAGAAAGATGACGTTTAATTTGAATTATTTAGAGCCTATCATAAGGAGGGAGGATTTATGTGCCCTCCCTCAGTAAGGCTCTGAATGTTCAAAGTCACCACTATGGTAAGTCTAGTGACTACTCTCAGCTCTAAACACTGACTGTTCTTGGCTGGCGCACGCGCTGATTCTCACGTAACTCCCACCTTACGATAAGCTCTGAATAATTCAAATTAAACGTCATCTTTCTACGTAAGTTTAGTTTAATTTTTCAATTAATATTAATGCTAGGACTCGCAACTATGTAGTAGAAAAAGAAAGTTACGTACTTTTTTCATCATTCCAAATTACATTCAAAATGACTATGTAATTTTTAACAAAATATCCATTCACACAGGTGCCGCACACAGGCACACATATTTACCGTAGTAAATCATTTCCGTTCGACCACTTGAAACATGAACGTCCATCTCACTATTATTCATAGTAGTGAAGAGAACGAAACCGTTTTTGGATAAGGTCATCAAGTGGCGTAAGGTGATTGAAAAAAAAATCAAACATTAGTAGTTGTTACCGAACATTTCTTTCTCTGAAATTAGATGCATCTGCAACTAATTACTACTGGCAAAAAGTTAAGGGCCACATCCAATGACGTCTCCCAGATCACAACAGCACAGCCAATTTCAAGAAAAACTGTCTCAAAGTTATCAAAATTTATTCAACACCAACATTGAACGAAATCAACGAATCGGACGTGAACAGTGAGCTTTAATGTCCAGTCATCCTTCTTCAGCAAAGTCAAAAAAGCCACTGGTGAAAACTGCACCACTCAGTACCGCGTGTGGCCACGTTTGCTGCCAGGCATTCAGCGCAGCGTCGACGCATGGAGTCCAGCAGGGTCCGTAGAGTACGGCGTGCCACTCCTGCTGAAGGAAAAGACTGAGCTGGGCCACGCCAACAGGAGAGGGTGGTTGCTGGCTACCCTCCAGCCAAGGACATACCAGAAGTGCTCAATTGGAACCAGACTGGGTGAACAAGATGGCCACTGCATCCTGATGATCCCTCTTGCCGTAGATAATGGTCCACGACACGGGCTCGGTGTGGCCGGGCATTGTCGTCTTGCAGAACAGCAGCATTACCCATGGCCTGAAGAGTGGGCTGGATCAGAGGGCGCACAATCTCATCGCGGTACCATACCCCTGTCAGCGTGCCTTGAATGACGTAAAGGGGAGTTCTGTCTTGACAACTGAAGTCAAGACATTTCTAATATTGCAGAGACATTTCTAATATTGTTTTGGCCAATAGGAAGGCAATATTATGGATTGGTGGAGACTTTAATTTACCAGATATTGATTGGGGCGAAGATGCCATACTTGGCAATCAATACAGTAAAAATATTAATACTCAGTTTTTTGATGCCACCAAAGACCTTGGATTAGTACAGTCAGTTGAATCACCAACTCGTGGTAAGGCATTCCTGGATTTATTTTTTACCAATTGTCCAGGCGCTTTAGGCAATCAGGAATTAATTGCAGGCCGGGGTGATCATGACATATTTCTTTTAGAGAGTAACTTTCAACCCTTTCGAAGAAAACCCCCTAAACGTACCATCAGACTCTGGAACCAAGCAGATTTACCAAAATTGCGCAGGGATACTCATAATTTCAGTCGTCTTTTTTTGAGGTCATATAGTGTTAAAGATAATGTCAGTGATCTTTGGAAGTGTATAAAACTAACTTGGAATTTATTATGGATGACAACATACCTACTAAAATAACTTCAAGCAAGAACCACCAGCCATGGATTACTACTAAAACAAACGTTTGTTGAGAAGGAAACATCGTTTCTTTAAGAAATTGAAACCACATCCTAATTCAGAAAGATTACTGGTTAGGTATAAACATATTAAGAGAAGGTGTCAGAGAGAATGTAGACTTGCTCACTCCAATTATGTTAATTCGATGATTTCGGAAGGTGATCATCAAAACAAGAAATTAGGGTCTTACATAAGGAGTAAGAGACAGGACAACATTGGGATTCCAGACCTGAGAAACAACCAGAATAACCTAATACAGGACCCTAAAGGGGAAAGCAAACTTACTAAACAAGCAGTTTTGTTCAGTTTTCTCAAATCCCAAACCTTTAATTAACGTTGACTAAAGGATGATGATAAACTCCCTGAAATACAAAACATCAAAGTAACAAAGCAGGAGTATTTAAGTTACTGACTAATATCAATGAAAACAAAGCTACTGGTCCCGATGGCGTTCCTGGCAAGCTCTTAAAATTATGTGCCAATGAATTGAGTGAGGTATACCAATTACTTTACCAAGCTTCACTGGCCCAGGGAGTAATACCTGATGAGTGGCGAGATGCGAGCATTGTTCCCTTATTTAAAAAGGGTGACAAAACAAAGCAGAGAACTATAGACCTGTATCTCTTACATCCATATCAGCTAAATTACTTGACACATAATATATAGTAGCATAATGGATCATCTTGACACATATGATTTCTTAAATAACGCCCAGCATGGTTTTAGACAGCGAAGGAGTTGTGAGACTCAACTTATAACAACTCTCAATGATTTTAGTAACTGTCTTAACAACAGACAGCAAATGGATGCAATTTTATTAGATTTTTCTAAAGCCTTTGATAAGGTTGACCATGAGGGCCTGCTGCTTAAATTAGAACACATTGGCCCTTGGCGGTTTCTTGCTAAAATGGGCTAGATCATTCCTTGTTGGGAGAACGCAGAAAGTTGTTGTGGAAGGGTCGTCATCCATTGTAAACCAGTCTTGTCGGGCGTACCACAGGAACTGTTCTGGGGCCCTTGTTTTCTTAATTTATATAAATGACATAAGTAGAAATCTCTCTCCTGGAACTACTATAAGCTTTTTGCAGATGACAGTTTAGTATATAGAACAATCCGAAGCAAGAATGATACACGCATTCTACAAGAAGATCTAAACCTTTACAAGAGTGGAAAGAACTTGGAAATGGAGTTTCATCCTCAAAAGTGCCAAGTGTTGCGTATATGTAACAAACGCTCACTAATTAGATCAGATTATTCTATCCATAATACTATTCTTAAAGAAACTAATGCTGCAAAATATTTAGGCGTGATTATAGATAGTCGTCTCAAATGGAAAGAACATTACAATTTAGTATGTAAGAAAGCAAATAACATCTAGCTTTCTTACCAGGAAATCAATGACTGCCCCCAAAAGGTTAAAGACGACTGCTACAAAACACTGGTTAACCAGTACTGAATATGGTTGCTCAGTTTGGGATCCTTACCATCTAAAGGACATTGATAACCTTAAAAGATTCAGAAGAGAGCAGCACGGTTCGCAACAGGAACCACATCAGAGAAAAGGGGGAAAACTAGGAAGAACATGAGGGAATTAGAATGGGAAAACCCCTTTGAAGAGAGAAGAGCTTTTTTTAAAATTAACACTTTT
>CM031627.1:50976336-51028918 GCA_018398815.1 Conus ventricosus
CCGGTTTCAACATTTAAAGCTGGTGGGCTTGAAGAAGAACTACATGAATCGTCGATCTTTAAAGAGAATACTGCTTGTTTTAAGAAAACATTTTAAACCGTAAAACAGCTGGTATGGCATTATTGGCGAGCTGTATAAAATTCGAATACAGGGTTATTTTTTTTAAACTAAACAATGAACTATTTGATGGTGGTATATTCCATGACAGCTGTTCGAATCTGTTATTCTGAACGGCAAGGTAGGAAATCCTTGTCTGGGCACACCCTAAGCTTTATTTCTCTTTCCTCATTTCACCATGCACTTGAAACTAAAGCATTGGTGGCTATTTCACAATGCGGACCTACCTATTTACCGTGTAAATGATCCATATTGCGAGCACGTTTATGTATTCACAAAATGGCATTTGTGATTCAATTGATTGGCCAAAGTTTGTATCTTCTCCACTATTTCCAGTTCAAAATGGCTACAAGCTTATAACACAGCAATTTCTTTCTCTCTCCCCTCTCTCTCTTCTCTCTCTCTCTCTCTCTCTCTCTCTCTTCTCTCTCTCTCTCTCTCTCTCTCTCTCTCTCTCTCTCTCTCCCCACTCACCACACCCACACACACACACACACACACACACACACACACACACATACACACATACACACACACACATAGACGAACACAATGCACAGACAGACAGACAGAAGAGACGCTTCAGATACGATTTTATTTACAATGGCAACAAAAACGCCTATATGTCAAGGGGGTGTACATCAATATTTGCAGCGCTGAAAACGTGAGTGCAAAGAAACAAATTTATAACTATTACGTAAATTATTTATCCCTCTCTCCAGTCATATGGAGTCACGTGAGTATCAGCGCCAGCCAAGAATAGTCAGTTGGTGTCCAGGCAGGCCAAGGATAGAACATTGGACACAATACACAACAAAATTATTAAAGATTTCATACCCCAGTAATTATAAAATCAACAAACAGTAGATAATAACAATCAGTGAAGTTTATATATGTGTATAATTTTTGTTTATTTGAACATAAAAATAACCTAGTTTGAGGGTGAGTACAAAATCCTTTTTCACCTCACTCGTTCCTCCCTTGCTAGGTGGCCGCCATCATACATGTGCATGTGTGGGCCCGGTACACAAAGGTTTAGCCTTATTTTATGACAAAAGCTCACACACCAGTAGCCCCTAATTTGCCCAGATTTATACTCGACAACAGAGGCGTTATCCAGCAGAAACTGGTAAACCAATTCCCTCGTGTTAGTCAGCAAGAGACTGACAAAATATCAGCAGAGACTGAACACGAAAAGTCAGCAGAGAATGATGCTATGGCTGAAAAGAGCCATGAGCGGCAAGACGCGTGACAGTGGCGTTTGCGGATCTTCAGTCACTGGATGCAAAAATGTCTGGCCCGCTTAGATGGACCTGAAGCCATGCTACAGAGGAATTCCCTAGGCCAAAGCCATTCAGGTGAACAAAAGCCCCCATGCTACAGAGAATCCCTGGCCAAAGCCATTCAGGTGAACAAAAGCCCCCCTGTTACAGAGGCTCCCTGGCCAAAGCCATTCAGGTGAACAAAAGCCCCCATGTTACACAGAATCCTGGCCAAAGCCATTCAGGTGAACAAAAGCCCAACAGACTAAGAAAGTGAGCTTTGTCACCAGACAGTTCAGATTCAGATGACGGAGAAAAGTGTGACTCCCAAAAAACTGGGGCAACGGGGTAAAAAATTGCACACAAAAAACACAATGGCATTGTCAGAGTCAGAATCTGATGGGGAGGTGATAGATGACACGTTCTCAGCAGCCAGTTCTGATGAAGATTTTCAAAGGGAAATAAATAAAGTTCTTGGTGATGGCGAGGAGACAGCACCACCAGTCTCTCTCCCTAGCACAAATCATCAACAAAGCTTCCGTTGGCTTCGGGAAACTGAAAGAAGGCTTATTAAGTATCAAAGACACAGCCGCTGTGGCGAAGTGGTTAGGGGTCCGCGGACGCCGGCAATTAAACCCTTCACACCTTCTTGGGGGAATCGATGAAATCACACAGCGGGTTTACGGTCGGGGGGGTTTTTTTTTGCTCAACTTGATCAAATAGACTTGCGGAATCTCGGCCCATAAACCCTTGCAAGTGGTACCTCGATTTTATGGGGACTACAACCTAGTGCAAACCCCAAGGGACAGAAACTCCCCAACACACGCCCTTTCCAAGAAACGTAAACCCTTTCCCCCTGCACAAAAAGAAAAAATTTAAGCCGCTACGGTCCCGGTTCTTAAACAATTTGGTGGGGCCCCGGGGCGTGCGGGGTGTGGTGTGGGGCTAGTTGGGAAAATGTTTGGGGGCAGCCCAAAGGGTGTGGTTTGGGTGGTGGTGTGGGGGGGGTGGTTGGGTTCGGTGGGGGTGGGAATCCCGGCAAGCCCGGGGGTTGGGCTGTTTAAAGAATTTGGAAAGCCGGGTTTTAAAAACAATTTTACAAAACCCTTTAAACATTATTAAAAGAGCTTTTTTTAAGAAAAATAAAGCTCTTTTTGAAAAGGTTCCCAGTTTAAAAAAAGGGGAAAGCTAGCGGCCAGCAAAAGTATTTGTACTTTGTAAGGGGTTGGTTGGTGGGGATTTGGTAAATATGGGTGAAGGGTTTGTATGTTTGGGGGGGCGGTAGGGGGGGGGAGGTGTTGATGAATTTTCGGGGGCCCGATTTCTATGATTTTCAAGGAAATAAAGTTTTGGTGTGTTGGGGGGGTTTTTGGGTTTTTGGTTTTGTGTTTTGGGGATGAAGCCGTAACGCTTCAAGCACAAGTTTCCCTTGGAAAAGTAAATTGGAACCGTTTAATTCTTTATCCCATTCAGAGTCATGTGGGTTTTTCTGCCCGACGGCCCTACCCAGAGTAGTTGGGGATTGGGGGCTGGGCCCCAAAAGTGGAGGTTAAACCACTTAAGGTCATTGGATGTTCTAATTTTGCCACATCTCCCCAATTTTGGGGGCCTGTTTCCCCGGGGAAAATGAAAGGAAGGAAGGTAAGCCCCCCTGTAGTTTTCAGACCGAAATGGAAATCCGTAGCATCATCTTAATCATCCTCATTCTCATCGATCAGCATTTAAAAAAAAAAAAGTATCAAAGGCCAGAGAACTGTGAATTGTTGATAGTGCCGCGAGTCAACCCTGAAAATCGGGAAAAGTCTTCCAGCACGGGCCAAAGGCTGACATCAAAAGCCGCATGTGCAAAACCTGACAAAATCAGCAATACCCTCGACGACAGCACACAAACAATACCCGGGGGCACAATGCGACCTAAACCCACAGACATCCCAAAAAAATGAAAACATCCATCGGAAAGAAAACCAACAGCCTTGCTCTTTGGGTCATGCATCACATCAGCTGTCACTCAGATGCAGACAGGCCTACGCTCATACTAGCACCCCTCTATCACTGGCATTTGCAATGATTCTGTGCCACTCGCAAAATGATTGTTTGGTGACAACTTGGCTGCTTTCACTAAAAGAAAATAAAGAAATGGACAAGTTTTGGGGGTGCTGCTGGGAGTGGTGGGGGGGGGGGGGGGGGGGGGGGGCAAAATAAGACCTGTCTACAAACCAACAGGGACAGAAGCAGCACCCTTTTTTAGGACAGAGAAACATCAGGCAGTGGTATCAGTACAGAGGGGACCGAGCCAGTCATGTGAGTTACAGGCACAAAGGCACGCCATGACAGCTCGTGAACACACCCAGCAAACAAGAGGAATTGGCAAGCTTAGCTCCGCCCACTCAGCCAGCCAGCGATGCGGTGAGTGCTTTCTTCACAGTCTCCCCACAGCTAAGGGCAGAATTAAGGCAGAGATGCATTCGTTTAAGGGGCAGGCTTCAAAATTTTCCCTTTCCCGTATTGGAATCCACTTACAACAGACCAAAAAAATTACACTGATAAGAAGAGCCACACTGGAATTGAAGAGGAAACATTCTGTTAACCCTCACACTTGTTCTAGTGGGCACAACTTGGCTAGAACCGGGTGGAAGCAAATTCCATAGACAGTGAGGTGAATAAACTCAGACAAAAGGAGTTTCATCCCCTTGACACCTGTACACGATCAAGATGTGTCCCCCTTTTTTTACAAGGCCGAAAACGGATGGGCAAACCGCATGATCTTTAATCTGAAAAAAGAAAATTGAATCAAGATTACCTTTATCACCATATTTCAAAATGGATACTTTGCAATGTGCACTGAATTAGTGGGCAAACCTTTTTGTTCCATGGCTTTTATACACCTAAAAGGGTTACCTATTACTCCATCCCCATTGCACAAGCACATAGGAAGTATCTCAGATTCATATGGAGAGGTGGACTCTGGAAATATAACTGTTTGCCAAAAGATCTGGACTCTTGCCCCAAGGAAATTTACCAAAATGTTGAAACCTGTCTTTGCCAAACTGAGACAAGAAAAATATGTCTCCACCAACTTTCTGGATGATTCTCTCTCTCCTTTCAGAATCAGAGATAGAATGCATAGAGAATATCCAAGCCACAGTGCAGCTTCTTCGTTCACTCGGCTTCATTGTACACCAAGAGAAATCAGCTCTTCAACCAACCCAGGTTATTCAGTATCTAGGGGTGATTATTGATTCAAAACAATGACAATCACTTTGACTCCTGAAAGGAAAGACATTCTGAAACACTGCTGTGTCCAGCTACTGAAAGCCAACAAACTAATTTTCAGAGAACTAGCCAAGGTTATTGTAAAAATGGTGGCAAGTTTTCTGGCAGTGAAATATGGGCCCCTACATTATCGTCACTTAGAAGGCAAAAAAAAAGCTGCACTGAGACAAACGAAGGGAAATAGTGATGGATATACGACACTGACTCCTCAATCTAAAGAAGAACTTATGTGGTGGATAAGTAATGTAGATACTGCTTACAATGACATTACACATACATACTTTGATGTTACTTTCACATCAGATGCCAGTATGACAGGATGGGGATGTACATGTGAGACACAGAGCTCTGGAGGATTGTGGCTATTGGTTGGAGCTCGATTCCACATTAATTACCTTGAACTTAAGGCAGCTTATTTTGCACTGAAGTGCTTCCAGGCAGATCTTGATGGAAAACATGTGTACCTGCTGATTGATAATTCCACAGAAGTAGCCTGTATTAACAACATGGGCACAAGCCACTCTGACAGCTGTAATGAGATGACAGCCACTATCTGGCAGTGGGCTGTGGACAGAAAGGTATGGCTGAGTGCATACCACATCCCAGGGAAAGACAATACGGCTGTGGATGAAGAATCAGGCTGTGGATGAAGAATCAGGAACATTAATGTGGATGCAGAGTGGAAACTGGGCAGTACTGTGTTGACAGATGCGGTCAACAAGTTGCAGATTTCCTTTGAAATTGATTTGTTTACTTCCAGAATAAACAAACAGCATCACTGTTATGTCTGTTAAATAGCCGACCCAGAGACACATGCAGTTAATGTTTTCTCCTTAAATTGGGGAAAACTACAATGGTATGCTTTTCCTCCTTTCAGCCTGATGTCCAGTGTTTTACAGAAGATATGGAAGGAGAGAGCGACAGGCCTGTTCATTTTCCCCTTGTGGCTCAAACAGGTCTGGTGGCCGGTTGTACACAAAATGCTGACACAGGAGCCATTCCGTTTACTCTCCACACCTGTCCTGCTCATACTGCCCAGCTACCCAGGTTCACACTCACTGCCTGCTGCCAAAGCTACAACTTCTGGCATGCAGTAGATCAGGAGCACATTTGAACAGGAAGGATTCTCCCCGATGCTGTAGAATCTTATGAGCTCCTTGAGGCCCACCACCAAAATGTCGTACAACAAGTGCATTAGTAGGTGGATAAAATATGTTTCAACACACAGCATGGCAGTGAGATCACCAAAACAACCACAGGTTGCAAATTTTTCAGCTTCCATGTTTTCAACAGGGGTAAGCTACAGTGCTATAAATTCTGCAAGAAGTGCATTATCAGTTTTTCTGCCATCAGGGAAAGGGGTATTGTCAGATCTGACCCTTTCCGGGTCCTGTCGTCGTTACCATGGTCACACTGTCACGAGCTAACGCGCAATCAGTTCGCGCTCTGTCATCAGCAGGCAGTCTGTGTTAGTGACAGTTTTGGGGGTTGTATTGCGCTCTGGGTTAGTTCACTAGAAGTTTGTTTTTTCAAACCGGTAGAGAGTGTGGGGGATTAGATAAACTAGTTCGTGTTTGGGCCTACTCAACGCCTTTAGTCTATTTTTAGACCAGGAGAACCGGTCAGCCGGTTTTCTGACACTGGCCGTGTTTGTGCATGCCGCAGTGGTGTGTGGGCTTGTGCAGGGTCTGTGTGATTGTGAGTGAGGGTTGCGTGTGTGTGGTGTTGTGTCTGGGTTGGTGTGCGTGGTGGGTTCCGTGACAAGGGGGTGTCACTCAGGTTTTCTCAACAGGTGGCAGGATTGGAGCACGTCTGAGTACGAATCAGCGTCATCTTTGAGTTCTTTTGATTTGGCTGGCGAGACTGCAGGAGGTGTGGTTCTGAGCCAGATAGTTTTCTTATGGGTGATTTGTTCACCGAGAATGGTAGACTAGTGTCTTGTGGCGTAATGCCTAGCTAGTCTGAGTAGTCCGGTGTGTCCACGTTCTGCTGTGTTTAGGCGGGAAGGAGCCTGCAATACCAGTAGCTGTAGTGTTTAGCGTCAGAATGGAAGCGAGTCGTGTGTAGCTGTTACGTAAACTTCACGGGGGCCTCAGCTGCATGAGCGGCTGACAAAACCTTGTTGCGGTGCGTCTTCGTCCTGTGCGCTGCAAAGTGTTGCTGTTGACAGCGCGTGGCATAGCTTCTGGCTTGTTGCTGTTTTGAGTGGTAGGTGTGGGTTTCATTTTCCGTTCTTTCCGGTGCTTGTGGTATGATGTTCGTCGCGTGCATGTGGTATGGTTTCGTGCATGTGGTATGAATGGTTCGTATGTGTGGTGTGGATGTGTCGTCTGAGGGGGTATGGGGGTTCGTTGGGATGTGGAGTTATTATGGAGAGTTTGCATCCAGTTCAGGACAGGCGGTTGAATGTATTATGCAGGAATGTATAGGGCATTAGGGTTTTGAACTAGGAATGATGATTAAAGTGTGTTTGCGCTGTGATGGCTGCATTATTGTTGACATCGTGTGTCGGACGGATTGTTGTTGACACTGTGAGTGGGCAGAGGGTGATGTATAGGGCTGTCTACTTGGTAAATGCAGTAAGCTGAATGTTTGGGGCTCTTCGTGAGTGCATTGCGCTGTGGTAGTTACCGCCGGGTTTGGTTAGGCTCGCAGTGTTCATGATTTGGAAATTTGACAATGCTTGGTAAAACTTTATGCCTTGAACTCTGTCGATTCTGGTCACGCGCTCGAGAGGATTGAGAGATTTATTATGTAATGGGAGGAGGTTTTGGTGGTAGTTTCTATATTTGCTACGGGTTTGGATTGAGTATTTTGGTTGTGTTGATGGTATGGGATGTATCTGGGTTCCACTGCTCAGGTGGGGTTATTGCTCATTGTGGGTGCTGATCTTGGTACGCGTGAACCCATAGTGTGAATGGTGTTTGCGTGGACTGAGCCCCATTTGCTATGAGCGGTCTAGATTTGTGTGGGGTGGACTCGTGCACTGATCTGACTATTGACCAATGTTTAGTCAAGTTGTAGTGAATAATGGATTTAGACTAAGGATCTGTGCTCTTTCTCTTGATTGACCTGTAAGTACCCCCCGTTGTACGGACGGTATCCTACGTTGGGCTGCTGACATCTCAGCGGAGACTCCTGTGACTCCATCGAGGAACCTGCTGTGTCACCCGTCTCCCGAGGTCACCCTTCGTCCCGGTCAGACAGATTACCGGGGTCATCCATCAAGTGTTGACTCATCCTGCCCTCCTCTCTGACCCTGTCCCGCTCCCATTCTGATGCCCTTGACCCTATCAAGGTTTACCCCGGTTGTCCTCAGTCCCCTCCAGACCGAGTGTCCAATTGACCCATCAACCCTCCTGTCCCTGTCCTCCGCACTACGTCACTGCAGCTTGGGCTTGAGGAGGGAGCATATGCTGGTCACAGTGGGCGGATGGGCGGGCAACTACTCGCCTGCATCTTGTGGCGACCGGCAGGACTGGGAGAGCATGTGCTTGACCCTTGGGGACTTCATCGGGGAAAAACTACGGGAGGCACTGGTATTGCGGTGAGGGGCGTCGAGGACGCTGTGGGGTGTGACCAGTGTCTGGTGTGGCACAGAGCATCGCACAGCTGATCTTGGGAGTCCAGCGTCTGGTGTGTTTGTTCGGATAGACGTGCGTGTGCAAGTGCTTCGGGCTCACTGAACAATAGTGAACAACAGCACGAGTGGGACATACTTGTGATAGTGTTGGGGATCGTGGACGTGGCATGCGAGTCGTGGGAAAAACCTGTGTGCTGTTTAATGTGTTTCCCGTGAACAATAATTAGTAGTTTGGTCAGCGTGGTTGTTGGCCTGGTATTTTCTATGTTGTTGGAGTCCATTGGAAGTTCCTTTCGGGGGTTGACTTTGGCACTGTGTTGTATACATTGTATATGATATGTGTCATATGCCCTATGACCCATGTGGTGTCTCTAGGTACTGCCGGCTGCAGGGGACGGAGCTGGTGTCAGGCGTGAATGCAGTGTGATTGAGCGTAGACGAGCGAGGGTGTTGGTTGTGGCGTGTGTTATTGGTGTGGAAGGGATTGATTAGAGTTGAAAGGTTGTCGTTTTGTTATTGTCGGTGGAAATGTTCATGTCACATTCGCGGTCAATAAATGTGTGAATGTTAATCTGTGTTCAGCAGTCTTAGGTCTGTTTGGGAAGCAACTAGATAGGCTGTAAACTCTGTCTGTCAATCTATAGCATTTAGTTCAGGTCTTAGCGAACCTGACAGGTATCTGTAGGTAATTTACCAGAAATTTACAGATTTGTCAAGGGATGTTTAGAGGAAAGACCTGCACTGCCAAGGTATAGGACACACCTGGGATGTCAGTCTAGTGTTGGATTACATGTGCTCACTTCCAGATGTAGATACTTTGGATTTGAAACAACTGACATTGAAAACAGGGACTCTAATGGCACTTCTTACTGGGCAAAAAGGCCATGCTCTTCATCTACTAAAAACTACAGATGTGCATGTCAGTGAAAGGCAAGTGCATTTTACAGTACAAAAACACTAAGCCAGGCAGCCACACAGAACCAGCAGAAATTCTAGCCTGTTCGCAAAACACCAAACTATGCTTAGTGACGCACATACGACTGTATCTGAAGACCACTAAAGCGCTCAGGAAAGGGCCAGAACTCTTTATTGCCATCCATAGACCACACACTCCCATTTCCAGAAACACATTTTCTCGGTGGGTCAAACAAGTGCTGGCTGCGGCAGGAGTGGACATAGAGACATATGGCGCAAACACAACGCGTGCCGCGAGCTGTGAAGAAGTTTGTATTTGCAAATTTCAGACTTCCTCACGAATGTATTTTACAAATATTCCTGCGCTTAATTGCATGTGGATGCAAACCAGTAGGCACTGCAGTTAGAATTTGTTGATAGTGATGTAAATGAAATAAGATATTCCAAGTTTGTGTTCAACATGTTATGTTTGGTGATATTCACCTGTACTAAATTAGATTAGATTGACGTGCATGAATTGATGACTGCAATTTGTTTTTACAGTTATGTGAAATGCTGAGTAGTCACTACATGCTCTAAAATCTCACGTGACTCTGTACGACTGAAGACAGGCGATGAATAATTGAAAAATTAAACTAGACTTCCTTAGAAAGATGACGTTTAATTTGAATTATTTAGAGCCTATCATAAGGAGGGAGGATTTATGTGCCCTCCCTCAGTAAGGCTCTGAATGTTCAAAGTCACCACTATGGTAAGTCTAGTGCTACCTCAGCTCTAAACACTGACTGTTCTTGGCTGGCGCACGCGCTGATTCTCACGTAACTACCCACCTTACGATAAGCTCTGAATAATTCAAATTAAACGTCATCTTTCTACGTAAGTTTAGTTTAATTTTTCAATTAATATTAATGCTAGGACTCGCAACTATGTAGTAGAAAAAGAAAGTTACGTACTTTTTTCATCATTCAAAATCACATTCAAAATGACTATGTACTTTTTAACAAAATATCCATTCACACAAGTGCCCACACAGGCACACATATTTACCGTAGTAAATCATTTCCGTTCGACCACTTGAAACATGAACGTCCATCTCACTATTATTCATAGTAGTGAAGAGAACGAAACCGTTTTTGGATAAGGTCATCAAGTGGCGTAAGGTGATTGAAAAAAAAATCAAACATTAGTAGTTGTTACCGAACATTTCTTTCTTCTGAAATTAGATGCATCTGCAACTTATTACTACTGGCAAAAAGTTAAGGACCACATCCAATGACGTCTCCCAGATCACAACAGCACAGCCAATTTCAAGAAAAACTGTCTCAAGTTATCAAAATTTATTCAACACCAACATTGAACGAAACAACGAATCGGACGTGAACAGTGAGCTTTAATGTCCAGCCCACCTTCTTCAGCAAAGTCAAAAAAGCCACTGGTGAAAACTGCACCACTCAGTACCGCGTGTGGCCACGTTTGCTGCCAGGCATTCAGCGCAGCGTCGACGCATGGAGTCCAGCAGGGTCCGTAGAGTGTCCTGCAGTACGGCCTGCCACTCCTGCTGAAGGAAAAGACTGAGCTGTGCCACGCCAACAGGACGGGGGTGGTTGTTGGCTACCCTCCAGCCGAGGACATACCAGAAGTGCTCAATTGGGACCAGATTGGGTGAACAAGATGGCCACTGCATCCTGATGATCCCTCTTGCCGCAGATAATCGTTCACGACACGGGCTCGGTGTGGCCAGGCATTGTCGTCTTGCAGAACAGCAGCATTACCCATGGCCTGAAGAGTGGGCTGGATCAGAGGGCGCACATACTCATCACGGTACCGTACCCCTGTCAGCGTGCCTTGAATGACGTAAAGGGGAGTTCTATCTTGACAACTGAAGTCACCCCAGACCATTACAGAACCTCCTACATAGCGATATGCATCATGAACTGTGGCATAAAAAAGTTATCTTGCCCTTCTCACTCTCGGATCCTGCCATCATTGAAGGCAAAGCAGAGCGGGACTCGTCAGAAAACATTACCTGAGACCACTGCTGCCTCGTCCAGCGAATGTGCTGACGTCACCAGTCTGCACGGGTTCTGCGATGACCTGGAGTTAGGGGCTATAGGGAATTCCTGGGTGGGGAAAGGGGAGGACTGACTGTGATCTGAGTCCCGGTGGGTGGGGGAGGGATTATTCTTTCGGGTGCTGTCACCTGTTCTTGCAGCCACCTCTGCATATCTTTTGTCCTCATTCCTATGAGGCCCAACTGTAAGTTTTCCCTTTATGAAAGAAAGCTGCTTCGCCATCTCTCTTTGCGGTGATGTTAATTTGTCGTGAGTCAAATCATTTGCTATCCTTATTCCCCTTCTTTTCTAACTTCTCCCTGAACTCCCTGTCTCTATCCAACATCATTTTATCTTTCCACCATATAAACTTGATAATCATCGTTTTTTGGTTCTCCTGTCTTCTCTCTTCCTGTTCTATGTGCCCGATCTATGTCCGCCTCTATCCACTCCCTGGTCCCATCTACCCCGTTCAATGCTCACACACTGCCTTAGTACATGCATCATAGTCCTCTCTATTGCCATGTACAACAGGGGCAACACCAAACATACGGAGGTTATCTCAACGTGAGAATCCCTCCAATCTGTCAGTCTTTATCATGCATTCGATACATTTCTCCCTTCACCCCATCCACATCAGCACACATTCTAACACATTCTTCTCTACCTTCCGTAGCATCTTCATATAAATCACTCAGATCTGAAGAAATGTCATCCACCCTGACGTCTTACGTCTCACTTTCTAGTTTAATCACAACATTCATTAATTGCTTCATATTTTTCTGATACTTTTCTTAAGTCGTTCTTAATCTCACTCAGTTCATCTCTAATGGCCATGTTCTGTTGTGTTTGCTCCTCTCTCTGTTGACTGAACTGTCTGTTTTGTTCATCAAATTGTGATTGAAGCTGTTGAGATTGGAACTGGTTAGCTGCCTGAATTTTTGACACTGAGAGAACGGATAAATGCCGCTTCTAGCTCAACCGCTCTCAACCAGTTTCGAGCGGTTGACTCTAGAAGCGGCATTTATCCGTTCTCTAACAAGTAAGACTTCAATAACCAAAAAAATAACGATTTTTTACAAACAAACATACTGTGTAGGGTTATTCGTTTTTAATACTAATTTACAAAAGTTTTCAGATTTTAATTTTTGTTTAATCCTGCGTTTTTCTTGAACATTTTCAATAACATCATTTTCGCGCATACATATATCAAATGCGTCTCTTTCTTTCATGTGAAATAAAACTACAGTTTTTAACTGTTCTCTAAAGTCTTTTAAAACTGAGTTATATTTTTGACATAAAATCCACACACTTATTCCAGCATGTCTTCCGCTGAAAGCCAGTTTTGACAAAGTGTTTCTCTTTTTAACTATGTCTTTGTTTAGGAGTTGGGAGTATTCATTTAATTCCATTTTGTAAAAATTGCTAGTTTTTATCAGCCTTTACAAAATCTTTTTTTTTCATTTTGGATTTGTTTTATTTCATTTGCTAGTGATGTTTGAAAGTTATGATTTGATTTCTTGAATTCAATGTTGGCTATCAGTCCCTTCATTTTATCTTCAAAAGGTTTCATTTCATCTATTGTCGGAGGTGATCACCATGATTTGAAGCCATATGTGTTTTTGTCTTCATTCTTTGCATTTGGTTTTATGAAGAAGAACGCCTTCCATCTCTGGGCAAAATAAGCAAGAGAATTTTGGAAAAGGTTATAGAAGATGTAAAATCAAACACTGAACACAACCTTTGGAAAAACAGCTATGAAGTTATCCAATGGTTTAAGAAACTCAACAAACAGAGAAAACACAGTGTTTATTACATTTGACATAGTAGACTTCTACCCATCCATAGATGAAGAACTACTCACCAAAGCTTTGAAATTTGCCAACAAACACACAACAGTAACAGGGTCAGAAATGGAGATTATTTTCCCCACCAAGAAAACCCTACTCCACAGCAGAAATGAAACTTGGATTAAAAAAAAACAAGCAAAAACTCCACATTTGATGTAACCATGGGATCGTATGATGGTGCCGAAACATCTGAACTAGTCGGACTATTCATGCTATCCAACATCTACACCCAACTTGGAAAACAGGTCGGTTTGTACAGAGATGACGGCCTCGCTGCATTAAACAATAATCCAAGAACTATTGAAAACAAGAAAAAGAAGTATGTAAAATCTTCAAAAACCACAGCTTAAAAATCACAATAGAAGCAAACAAAAAAGTAGTGAATTACCTAGACATAACATTAATCCTCAATGACCATGTGTACAAACCATACAAAAAACACAATGACATACCAGTCTACGTAAATATCAAAAGCAACCACCCATCATCTATACTAAAACAATACCCAATGGTATAAACAAGAGACTATCCAACCTGTCATGCAATGAAAATGTATTCGATAATGCAGCAACAGAATACCAAGAAGCATTACAAAAAAATGGTTACAATTACAAACAACAATACAGCCCAGACCATAAACACGAACAGAAATAAGAAAAACAGGAAAAGGAAGATCATATGGTAAAACCCCCCACACGATGGACAAGTAAAAACAAACGTAGGAAAAGAATTCTTTAAATCTTGGCAACATCATTCCCAAAAGAACACAAACTGCTCAAAATATTCAACAAAAACACCATCAAACTATCATGCTCATGTATGCCCAACCTTAAAAACATAATTGACTCATCTAAACAAAATGAAAAGCAACACAAAAGAGAAGGGTGCCGAAAGGACATCCTGCAACTGCACTGAAAAAGAACATGCCCCTAAGCAACAAATGCCTTCACAGCAACATTGTATACCAAGCTACGGTTACATCAAATGAAAATGAAACATATATAGGGATTACTGAAAACACTTTCAAACCAGAAACGCAAACCATAAACAGTCATTCAAAAAAGAAAAATACAAAAACCAAACAGATCTGAGTAAATACATTTGGAGACTCAAAGATAAAAAAACGACTACGGCATATCATGGAAAATCATTAAAAGAGCAACACCATACAACAATATTTCAAAAAAACTGCAATTTATGCTCCAAAGAGAAATGGTTAATATTATGTAAACCACACCTAGCAACTTTGAATACAAAAGTAGAAATAGTAAAACAATTGCAGGCACAAATGGAAATCTTCGCTAGCGCACCCCACCACAGACCACATGTGCAGCGAATGAGATTGACTCACACACGCAGAAATGGAATCAGGCTCGCACGCTATAAAAGACCGATAGCGCGCCCCAAAAGGATATCCTGACGAGAGCAAGAGGCAAGAGGCTCGAAACAAGCTTGTTGTTTTTAAAACACTTAATTTTAAAATATTTTAACAGAATATATATCTATATATATATTATATTTATATATATAGAGAGAGGAGAGAGAGAGAGAGAGAGAGAGAGAGAGGAGAGAGAGAGAAGAGAGAAGAGAGAGAGAGAGAGAGAGAAGAGGAGACAGAGACAGAGACAGAGAGGGAGAGAATAAATTATGTACAATATGTGCATTGTCTTCACAATTTGTGCACGGTATGTATATTTCCAAGAATACTGTCGACATTGATATACCCATTCCTTTGAGGCAACACACTCATGCGCGAGCATGTACATAGTATTACATATACACATGCATACACTGTGAAAAATAATAAAACTTTTTCAATGGGTTGGGGAAAATATAATTTATTTAACCATTCATGAGATACCTTTTCAAATATTTTAAAACTGGATTTTATTGTTCATACTTTTAAAAACGTGTTGGTAACGTGTTCCATACTTTACCACTAGAGTATTAAAAAAACTAGATTTATAAAGATTATTTCTTGGTCTAGGAAAATATTTTTTAAAAATGATTGTGTCTGTGGATGTTAGTTGTGAACGTGCGTTATTTTTTTTAGGAGCATTGCCGTTTTATAACGTTCGCTACGTTTTGCCTTATTGAACCAAAGTCTGTGTGGAAAGTTAATATATTAAGTTTTTTTTATAATTTTCTGTAGTCAGAGTGTTTGATTTTTGTTAATACTAATTTTAGTGCTCTTTTGTACATTTGATGAATCATTTTTATGTTGGTTTCACTGCAGTTGTCCCCCTAATGTCGAACATAATCAATTATTTATAAAATGTTAGCACAGAAGAAACGTTTACGAGAATAGGTATCAAGGAAATTCTTAATCTTGGCTAGCTGAAGTAATTTTTTTAAAAGTCGTTTTCCAGTGGACTTCATATGGTCGGTCCACGATAGATCCTTATCAATGATTACTCCTAGCATTTTACGTGAATCTACTTCTTCAATTTGTTTGTCGATATAAACTATGGCTGAAACTTTGACTTCATTCTTTGCCGTTTTTCTCGAGCACATGCACACATGCATTTGGTCTTGTTTGCATTTAAGGACATATGATTCAGTTGGGTCCATTCAATAAGAGTATGAATATTATCTTGTAGTTTATTTGCTAGTCTATGGGTGTCTGAATCACTGGAATGGGGAGATGTATCATAGGCAAACATTTCACATTTACATTTACCATAAAAAGAGTAAATCATTGATATAGATAGAAAACAGAATAGGACTAATACAGAGCTTGTGATACTCCGTATTGATGGCAAAAAGGGTTGACATTTTGTTGTTGACTGTTACTGCTTGTTTCCTATTACATAGAGAGACGACATGAGATTGATGAATTCTGAGTTAATTATACAGTTCAATTTGCGCAATATGAGAGGATGATTTAAACACCAAAGCTTTCTAAAGTCTATGAAAGAACACCATAAATTTGTTTTCATTTATACTGTATAGAAGGCTATCAAAAGTGTAGGAGGGCTGTTTGACGGGAATGGTTTCAGGGGGAAAACCAGATTGATCTTCTTTGAGTAAATTATTTTTAGAAAGGGAAAAGATAGGGGGGGGACTTTTGCAAGGTACTTTTCAATGGGGTTAGATAAAAAACAGATAAAAATAGCAACAGGTCGAAAATTTTAAAGGTTTGAGATCACCGTTTTATGAAGAAAATTTTCTTCCTTTTAAAATTTTAAAAGGAAAAAAGTTTGTTTTCTATGCCAAATTGATAAATAATTTTAGCGTGTCAGAGACAGGGGCATAAAACTTTTGAATTTTAATCTAAACGTTAAATCGCGGCCCCGTTTTTTTTAAATATGAGAACTTTATGACACCCCGTACCTTTTGGTTTGGAAGAAAAAGGAAGAGAATTTTTTTGTCAAGGTAATGCTTTAAGTGGCTGAGATCTTTTCATTGGACCGTCAGTAAAATGTTTTTCTTTGTTTTTTGCAAAAGATTGTTTACCTGATTAAAGATGTCTGTAAGAATTTGCTGACTTTTTGATCTGTTTATTATTCAAATGTTAATAGTTTTAAATTTGACGTGAATCTTTGTAGAAATTACATTTTTTGGAAGTAATTGCGTTTAGATTTCGTTCTTGGGAGTTTCCTTATTTCTTTTTTTTGAATTTTATGTTTTCCGAAAATTACTTAAATAATGCTTTTTTATTTCTTTATTTTTTTCTTTTGTTTCCATAGGGGTTTTTGTTTTTGTTTGTCTTTTTTTTATGAACGGAGCATGCTTTTAACGAAATTAAATGTTTGACCAACATCAGCGTTCTAGGATTCATTTGAATTAAATCTCGTGCCGGGGCCCGGTCTGAAAGGAAACTTTTTCTTAAGTTTCTAAAGCTTTGTAAAAATTTGATTTTCCCCTACCTTTGGAATGTTAAACTGGGTTTTGTAAAAAAGAAAGAAGACGGGATGTGGTTTTTTTTCATAATCCCAGGGGGTTTCAAAAAATTTTTTTTTTTTTAGGTAAATTGCCCCCCCCCCTTTTTTTCTTACCCCCCCAAAAGTTCCCGGGTTGGGGATGCCATTTCGGGTTTGGGTTTCGTTAAATTATTTTAAAATTCCCAAAATGATATTTTTTAAAAATTAGCTTTTTATTCATCCATGGGCCCCACAAAATTTTATCTTCCCAGTCTGTAGTTTCTGATGGTTTTCGGTTTAAAAATCCTTTATGATAGTGGTTTATGTTTTTCATGCTGATTTCAACCCATACGATTAAATGTCATAATTTTAAAGGTTATTCATTTTTTTTTTTTAGTTTAACGAAGTGCAAGATACAAAATTTTCCTAGGGTTTTGGGTTTATGGGGGGATCTGGCGATTATCTGGTATCCTGCATGTTCTTTCACCCCTCAGCATTGTGAGGACAAAAAGGGATTCTGCGAAAAAAAAATGAAATTTTTTACCACTGTTGCGAAGAATGTTGCAAAATCGTCTTTTTATTTGTTGCATTTTTAATGTTCAAATGCCATTCGAATCCCTTTTTTTATTTGGCCGGATCTAATGTTAACGCGTTAAATCGTTTGGGAAAATTTAATAAATCTAGAACATTTTTGTCAATTTTTAATTTTTTATTAAAAAAATAATGCAATTTATATACACAAAAAAAAACGTTAAGCCCCCCCCAATGTTTTTTGTTTGGAGAAATTTAAAAACTTTTTTTTACTAACTGCTTAAAGTGGAACATTTTTTTTTTTTTGTTTTTTTTAAAAAAAAGATATTAAAAATGAAAAAACAACAAATGATATACAAAATCATAACAGAATGTGGTTTGCTAAAAAAAAGATCAAAGACATTTTTTCCCCTGAAAAAATACCATGAAAGTTGGTCATTCGAATCATGGTTAAAACAAAATGGCAATTTTATTTGAAAAAATTCCTGAAATTTCCTAAACCAAAGAAAAATGAAATGTTAGTAGCGGTGAATCCCCCCTGAGCCCCGGTGACCCCCCTCAACCTGCGTCGCATCCCTCAGTCAGTCGCTGGATTGTTGATCGTCGTTGCTGCCACTCTGATGCAGTGCAGTTTCCAAAAGAGCAGATTTTTTGGAGGAGGGTCCAAGGCTGGCAAAAAGACGGCCAATCAGTCCCCGATGTGCTTCAGTGGATTTAGGTTGGGCTATGGGAGGCCATGGGGGTTGCACTGCTTCTTGCTGGAGAAAGCCTGTAACTGCTTGAGCCGAGAGGCCGGCGTTGTCATCCATGTCACTGGGCTGGTGGAAGTGGGTGGTTGTCAAAAAAGGGGCCAAAACCCGGGTCAAGGACATCCGGATGTACCCTTCCCCCCTTGGGGGGTTCCTAAAAAGGGAATCAAACAGCTTGCATCGTGTGAGAGGCTTCCCGACCTTTTTGGGAAAACCCCGTGAGGAACAGTTGCCCGTAGTTCCTGGGGATAGGTGTTTTGGGGTCTCCCAACCCTTGATCTTCCATCAGTGCGTGCAGCGGAAGGCTTTCGCCCCCCCCAGGTACTTTCGCCGTTCCCCAGGTTCCCCCCCGCGACGAGACACCAGTCAAAAACTTTTTTTGGTGGGTCTCAACAAGGGCGTTGAAAACCCCCCCTGCCTTATATCCCTGGGCTTTTTTTAAACGGTTCTGCATGTTTTTGGAAAGTTGTCTGTTTGGCATCCCCGTGTTTCAAGCTGGTGTTGTGGCGAAGGCTCATGGCCCTTCATGCGAAATAGAGTCTGTTTCGCACTGTGACGTTGATGTGGTCGGGCCCGATCGTGGCGGGCCTGCCTGATTGGTTTGCTGGTGTTTCCTACCCGCGGCTTGATGACAGTGTAGTGGAAGCCCCAAATTTTGCCGATTGCTTTGAAGGAGGAGGTAAAAAATGCGGGTTTTAAGACCCCCCTTTATTTGCACGAAAACCCCCCTTTTCACAACAAATCACGTCCATTCATGTCAGTTTTTACCAAAATTAACACCTGTTTTCTAAAAAATTAACAAGCAAAACCGTCAAAAACCGACGTCATCGTCAATTTAAAATGGGGGTGCTTATGTGTAAGATAAGATATGGTGATTGTGAACCCGAATATTTACATTCTCTCCAGGGACAAAAAAATCATTATAAAAAAGTGCAAAACTCTTCGCATCTGGCCACATTACTGATCACCCCTGGGTCTAACTTGAGACCCTATGGCGCCCTAGGGCCCCAAGCCAGATCCAGACGATCACAGATAATGTGGCCAAGATGCGAAGGGTTTTGAGAATATGCCTCTAATAGTGGTATTTCTTATACTTGGTTGCCTACTTTCAGTTTGTCTAATTTGGGCAATTCTCTCACCCCCTTTTCAGTGACTCTTCCTAGGACACACAAACACACACACACACATTGTGGTTTACGGCGTTTATACCCGCGCCAGTGACCACATGGGGTTTGCGGGTGTTTAAAGATGCTGATGCTTTCGTTCTCCACTGTGGCATCAACACTTTAAAACGTTACACTGCCCAGGCTACCAGCAAGATGTTCATCGATGCAGTACGCAAGATACAGACTGACCATCCCAATGTGAAGCTGGTCATCAGTAAGGTTTCTTCAGTGAAAGACTCTTCTCTAGAAGCCAAAAGACACTTATTTAACGCCTTGGTCTTCTCTGAACTCGTCGACGATAACAACATTACCTTTGTCAGTAACGAGAACCTGCTGCAGAGAGCCCTCCGAGACCAGCTACACCCAAAACCAGCGAGGGTCGTCTGTGCTGGCAGGAAACTTGGGCAGGCATCTTCAGGGCCTGTTTTGGGAAAAGCCCAGGCAACATGCAAGGCCCAGATACCAGTATCCCAGTGGCTTTTATGACTGGAGGGGTGTGTGGTACACCAACTGGAACTATCCATAAAATGCCCTGTGTTTGCAACATACAGCTGTGCAATGTGTGTGTGTGTGTGTGTGTGTGTGTGTGTGTGTGTGTGTGGTGTGTGTGTGTTGTGTGTGTGTGTGTGTTGTGTGTGTGTGTGTGTGTGTGTGTGTGTGCGTGCGCGCGCGCGCGTGTATGTGCGTGCATGTGTGGGTGTGTGTGCACGCGTTTGCATGCAGTGGAACGTGAAGAAGAAGCATGTGTGTATTTGGTGTAAGTTGAGAGTTGGTAGGGTGTGTGTGTGTGTGTGTGTGTGTGTGTGTGTGTGTGTGTGTGTGTGTGTTGTGTGTGTGTGTGTGTGTTGTGTGTGTGTGTGTGTGTGTTGTGTGTGTGTGTGTGTGTGTGTGTGTGTGTGTGTGTGTGTGTGTGTGTGTGTGTGTGTGTGAGTGAAAGAGATAGAGAGAGGGCACAGCTCTTATATGTTGCGAAGATTTATTGAAAATGCTACTATCAGTATATTTGATTTCTCTTATATCCAAGGCGAAAAATGCACGTCGTTTTGGTCAATCTATGCTTTGTGAGACACAACATCCCTCTGGAATATTATCTTGTTTGACAGCCAGAAAAATTATTTGCACAGATAGTCTGCTGAACAGACACATTTTTGTATTGTTGCATTACTGGTTGTTTACCTTTCCTTCACATTGTTCATATTTTTGTTTGGCTTGTTTGTATTATGAAATGCTCTTTGTCAGAATAAGTATGTTCATGAATAGATATTCCTATATCGTCCATGATCTTATCAACTATATTTATAATTCATATCTTTGTGACAGTAATGGTATGAAAAATGACAGGAACGACTACAATCTGCATAACCTCAGTTATGCCCGTAAATTCAGTTTAAAATGGAGCTAGATCCAAACAGCCGCTTCGTAGTGTTTCAGTGGAATGCGAGGTCTATTTCCACTAACCTATTATCTTTTGAAAGTCATGTTCTGGAGAAGGGCTTATAGTGTTTTAGCACTCCAGTCATTGAATGTGGAAAAAGAAAAAGCTCCCAAATCTGAAGAATTATTACTACCCACCTCTTTACATTTATCAGTGAGGTAAATAAAAAGGTGCAAACTGCTATCTATATTAGACTTGACCTTGAGTTTACAAATATTAGCCCACTTCCATTACCCATAGATAAACAAGATGTGTTTGCTACAGGTGCTGCAATCAAAGTAAATAAGGAATTCAGTTTATAATGTTCTGTCTGTGTACTATCGTAATGGTCCTAAAGAGGATGACACAGATTGGTTAAAACATACTGATTTTACAAAGAGGAAGTGGATTATTATGGGTGACTTTAATGCTCATGCGCCCTTTTGGGACGCTAGTTGTAATAAAGTGACATCAAATAGATTTGTTGAAAATATTGTTGTTTTCGAATCTAATTTTATTAAACGACGGTAGAATTAAGAGAATTCCTGATGTAGTTACTCACAAGTCTAGTGCAATAGATCTATCACTTGTTTCCCCAAACATAGCAGTAAACTATAACTGGTCCACAGTAGAAGATTGTTTGGGGAAAGTGATCATCTTCCCATTACAATATTTTTAATGAAAATATATTTGATGAACTGTCTACCACTGAATGCAAAATTCCAAAATTTAATTATAAATTGGCCGACTGGGAAGCCTTTCAAACTTTTCTTCTGTCGCAAAATACATCCCCAAAATCGAGGATGACGATCTAGATATATTTTATGCTAATTCTCAAAAGTAGTATTATTAGCAGCTGAAAAGACTATCCCAAAACATAAATACAAAAAGATTGGAAAATATGTGGGCAACGTATGGTGGACAGAAGAATGTAGACTCGCTGTAAAGTCAAGCGAAAAAGCTACAAAACATGGATAAGAAATAAGTCAGATGAAAACTTTAAAAATCATGAAACAAGAAAAGAATAAATGTACTAAAATTATTGCTCAAGCAAAAAAGAAGTACTGGGGTTGAGTTTTTGCGAAGCCGAAGTATCGGAATCAAAAGATTTATTTAAAGTTTGGAAAAAAGTGAAAGAAATGAAAAATTGCTATAAAAGTCAGTCATACCCTATAAAGCTACAACTGATTTCCTTCTGCTTTGGATAAAGCTGAAGCTTTTTCCGGTTTATTTTCAGCTTGTAGTCAGTCTAAAAATCTTCAGCCGGAAAGCCGTCGTCACAGATACAATGAGGAACAAAAAGATGATTACATGGCTCCTCCACAAGAAAACGAACATTTCCTAAACTCACCTTTACTGATGTCAGAACTAACAGAAGCCTTAGATTCTATCCCTTCACATGATTCAGCTGTTGGCCTTGATGGAGTGTCCTATCAACTCATCAGACACTTACCTTCTTCGTGGAAAGTATTACTGCATTCATTATTCCAAAAATGTTGGATTAATGGCACTATTCCAAGAATCTGGAAAAGTTCGGTAGTAGTCCCCCGTACTCAAGGAAGGTAAACCGAGAACATCTTTACATAGTTACAGACCCATAGCTCTAACATCTCATGCTGGTAAACTTTTAGAAAAAATTATTCAAAAACGACTGTTATATTACTGTGAAAAAAATGGTGTGATTCCCGTTCAGCAAGCGGGCTTTCGAAAAGGTCGTTGTACCACAGACTATTTAGTAAAACTGACCAGTCACATTAAAAAACAATTCTCCCGTAGAAAAAGTACTTTGGCTACATTTTTTTATGTCAAAAAAGCCTATGACTGCGTATGGCACGCAAGGCTACTTTTCAAATTAAAAAATGTTGGTATTTCTGGGAGAATGTTTGATTACATCAAAACCTTCCTAACGGAAAGAAGCATATGTACACGGATTGGAAGAACTTATTCATCCTTTAGGAATGTAGAATATGGGTATTCCACAGGGATCAGTTATTGCTCCCATGTTGTTACAATCCTAATCCATGATCTTCCCCAAATTTATGTCAAAAGCTACGCATGTTGTTCAATATGCAGATGATATCGCTATTTGGATTAACTGTACATTAAGAAAACATTCCAATAAAAGAACAATAAACTTTGTACAGAAGTTGTACCAAAAGGAATTGGATAAATTATCTATATATATGAAGAACAACGGATTAGAACTATCTGGAGAAAAAACATGTCTTATGTTGTTTAACAATGGTGAGAACCCAAAGATGCTACCCTCGCTTTTGCTAGACGGACAGATTCTTGAATATAAACAAAAGTTAAATTCCTGGGGGTATTTTTAACCCCTAAGCTGAACTGGAAAAACACATATTGAAAGTCTAATTGATAAAACAAGAAAAAGATTAAACGTTCTTAAAATAATATGTTGTCAACCATGGGTCAGGACTGTCATACCCTTTTACATCTATACATCTCTTTAGTCCGATCGAAATTAACATATGGACAGGAAGTATATTTCTCTGCACCTAATTCTCTTTAAAGAGACTGCAAAGCTTGGATAGGGAAGGCCATGAAATTTAGCTCTCGGAGTTCCAGTTCATACAAACACTTATAAATGTTTATAAAAAACAAATATATTACCACTTAATGAGAAACGAATATTGGATGTGTCTAAGTATATTGTCAGAAGTCTTTCTGTTGAAAATTCAGTTACGGAAGAAATACTGATGGATTCCAATAAAGATTTTCCTAAGAGTTCTAAAAACATATCATATATCCAACCAGTTAGAAACTACACATCTGACTTTATGGTCACATTGTAATATTGATATCACTGCTATACCAAAATTTCCTGCGGTACCTCCAATGCCTCCTTGGGAGCACCTAACGCCTCTTTTGATTACAAATACACTATGTTAAAGAAAGGTGATAATGTAAATATTTTAACAGCTGAAGTTCGTGAACATTTAGAAAACAGCTATCCAAATCATTTAAAAGTGTTTACAGATGGGTCGGTATTGGAATCCTCTGACAGTGGTTCTGGCTTTATAATACCCACCTTAAATGTCAGGAAATCATATCATTTAGGAAAGGGGTTTTTTAATTTATACCTCAGAATTATATGCAAAACTAAAGGCTTTGATGTACATACATAACACACCAATTGCTTTATATAAAATCTTACTGTGTGTTGATTCCAAATCTGTTTTACAATCACTAGAGCGTTGGACTGTAAAGCTAGAAAAGATTTGCTTTTTGAAATAAAACATTTACTGCATTGTTTCATAACTCTAGGTAAAAGAATTGATTTTGTGTTGGGTCCCATCTCACTGTGGTATAAAGTGGAATGAAATAGCAGACAGTCTTGCAAAAGAAGGAGCAAATAGAAACACTGAAAATTTATCAAAAAATCCCTTAGATTTGTCCTCTTGTGAATTAATCCAAATTATGGAAAAGTACATACATAAGCAGAATTTTAGTCAAAACATGGCTACTTTACCATTGTGCCCAAGGCCATTTTTTAGATTGATTCATAAATTAAGGCTGAATACTTGGAACACTAAATATTCTCATGGTATTACTTGTGTCTGCAGAGAAAACATTTCTGTGCGTCATCTTTTGTTTGAATGCTCAGTGCTGACCTCACTCTATCAGGAGAAAGGTATTGAGATGAATAACTTTGATAATGTTAATAGTGTCTTATATGGTTCATGTGTTGCTGAAATTGCCATGGTTCTTTCGCAGTCACAGGTTGCAAAATTTTTGTAAAGAGTCAAACTTCGTGTACCACTAGGGTATTTCACTTATGTAAATAGCACGTATCAGATGTGGCTTTGCAAGTGCTAGATAAGTTTTTTGTTGGTTTTGTTGTTGTTGTTGTTTTTTTTGTTTTTTGTTTTTTTAACGAGTGTCTAATATCATCTGGTGATGAAAAGACGTTAAAAAAACCACTGAACTGAACTGAACTGAGCCGCGCCAGTGACCCAGACAACACAACACATTGTGGTTTATGGGCGTTTATAGCCACGCCAGTGACCACATGGGGTTTGCGGGCGTTTATAGCCACGCCAGTGACCCAGACAACACAACACATTGTAGTTTACGGGCGTTTATAGCCACGCCAGTGACCCAGACAAACGAAACACGAAAATGGGAAGAGTCACTAGAGGGCAGAGAAGAGGGCCAAATTTAGACTTTCAGAAACCGTGCAAACAAGTACAAAACCACTGCAGGCATATTCCCAACTTTACACTTTTAGGATTAATATATATACTGTGCAAACTGAAAGCTTTATAATTCTATGGTGTTTATGCATAAGTGCGACTGTTATTAAAATTGTTTTTTATTCAAGCAGAATAGTTTTAAAGGTTAAACAACAACTGTGCTTTAAAGTACTTTTTAGTAGCTACTTTGTACAATATAGAGAACGGGGAAATACCAATCCTGGGCCACTTCCGCCCTCACCCAGTTTCGGGCGAAAGTAACCCAGGATTGGTATTTCCCCGTTCTCTGACAAGTAAGACTTCAATAACCAAAAAATAACGATTATCTACAAACAAACATACTGTGTAGGGTTATCCGTTTTCAATACTAATTTACTAAACTTTTCAGATTTCAGTTTTTGTTTAATCCTGTGTTTTTCCTGGTCATTTTCAATAACATCATTTTCACGCAAACATTCATCAAATGAGTCTCTGTCTTTCATGTGAAATAGAACTACAGTCTTTAACTGTTCTCTAAAGTCTTTTAAAACTGAGTTATATTTTTGACATAAAATCCACACACTTATTCTAGCATGTCTTCCACTGAAAGCCAGTTTTGACAAAGTATTTCTTTTTTTAACTATGTCTCTTTCTGCTGAACAGTCATCTATAATAAATAGTGCTTGCGTTCCTTCAAACAGTCTATAAAACTGTTCTAAACACTCACTCAGTTTATTGCTAGGATCAACTAAATATATGTCATCATCTGTCCATATAAACCTTCTATCATGATATGCTTTGTTCCATTTAAGTGTTGGACAGAAAATCACAATATGATTAAAATTATAGCGATAAACTGTTTGTAATAGGTCTAGGACAAATATTGTTTTTCCACAACCAGTTTGCCCACAAATCATTGAACAATGAGGGGATTTTATCATAAAAGTTTAACTGCTCCATAGTTTTTATAACAGAATTTAATCTAATCCAGTTATTATTTTTATCATACTCTCCGTCAAAACTTGTTCAGTATAAAAAAAACCCTACGAGGCCTAAATGGGTAAGATTATTCCAATTCAGTTCTGTAAGATTGTTTTTATTTAAGTCAACATTGATTTTGTTGCTTGTTGTTATTGATCTTAATATCCTCGCCATTGTGAAGAACGACGACAACAACGTTAAGGCGTTTAACGTCTAAGTTTTGCCAGCTAATATTAATTCCTTTTATAAGGACGTCACTAACGCCCACAACCCCATCCCTCTCCACATCTTTAAAGACAGAAATTTCAAATACATTGTGAACGTGTCTCCTAATTTTTCTGCTTGGAAAGAACTGTAATTTTGTAGAAGCTTTTTTTACAACTGGTTTCTTTTCTGTGGAGGATGTACTGCTTTTTCCCATACGGCGTTATTTCAATTTCTTTCCGACTATTGTCGTCCGGCATAAGACTTACATGTAAAGGGCCAGAGTTGAATGCTTTTCTGAAACTTTTTTGACGGCTAAAATATGTAAATGGGCTTATGAATTCAAATTTTATTCCCATTCTAAATATGGTTCTAAGTGCCATTTGAGGTCAGTTTTCGAACTATTTTATATTCATACTGGCCAACATTATTTGCCTCTAGATTGCGCAGTTGTTCTAGTTTAGGAAACTTTTTGTTGTCGCCAACCTCTTTGCGTTTATAATCACCATCTTTAGTGTACTCAAAACCAACAAAGCGCCTATTTCACCATTTTGTTCAAAGTCCGCAACGTCTGCAAGGTCTTTTAATTCTAAAGTTATACACCTTACAGGCGCTAATGTAACTCCCTGGTTCTTCTGGCCCACGCGACATTATTTTTTAGTAACGTATTATTTTATTTCCAAAACAATGTGCAGGTTATCACATTTCACGACTTTCCCTGTTTTGTCTGCAATTTTTATATTAAATGATCCAACCCTCCCGCAAACTAATCTTTTAAACTGTAAATTAGGGAATTGTATAATTTCATAATCGCAATATGCAGCTTTCCCTGATGGAAGAGCTCTTAAAACAGTTGAGGGCCTTCCATCATATAAGTTTTCATCAGTGCTTAGCTCATCCAAATGAACATAGAGTAATGAATGTAATGCAAGATCGAGCGGACTTTCCCCCTCATAGTAGTTTTGGTCGGTGTAACTCTAAATCTATAATTGTTAGCCGTAAAGCCTAACATTTTAGCTAGCTCTTTATCAAAATAGTAACCTCCTTCTTCTTCAGGCTTGAATGTTAACATTGTTTTTAGATTTGCATTGTTAATTGAGAGTAATGTCAAAGTTACTCATTGCTTCTTTTAGTGAGCAAAACCCGTAATAACCATCAGGTATTGTTAACTCGCTAACTTTGGTCCCTGTTTTGTCAACTTTTAGAACCTTATTATTCTCCTTGGCTTCGCTTATATTAAACCATACGGGCTTTGTAGAATATTTCATGGAGCGCGACCATTTTGGCCCCGCAATTGTTATCAATAGCATGTTCTAAAAACGAAGGGCGGTCTTGAGTTGTTATTGTTTTAAAAAACATTTTTAAACAAATTAAAAATGAGTGCTTTCAAATTTACTGGCGCAAAATATTTTTTTGGGCCGCACTACAATTTTAAAAAATATAGAAACGATACTTTGTTCCCTGTGACCCGGGGACTCCCTTTTTTTCTTTAAAAGGTGAGAAACCCCAAATTAAAGACCCTATTTTAACCCCCCTATTGAAAACGCCCCGCATCAAAAAAAGCGTGGTTTAGTCATCCGAGGAAGTTTTATCAAAACCATTAAATTTTGGGGCTGTTTTTTGCGCTTAAAACCTGG
Source organism: Conus ventricosus (assembly GCA_018398815.1). NCBI lineage: Eukaryota > Metazoa > Mollusca > Gastropoda > Neogastropoda > Conidae > Conus > Conus ventricosus. The sequence continues at coordinate 51,004,126 of CM031627.1, forward strand.
GTGGGGGAGTGGAAAGGCTTCTTTTAAATACCATGCCTTTTGGGTGAGGCCCATTTGTACAGATTTCTTTTATTACCCTTCGAGGGTTTTTTTGACGAATTGCAAGCGCCATTACCAAGGGACAAACTTTAATCCACTCAGCAACTTTAATAGACATGAAGGTTTTTTAAAAGATTTTAACAAATTTTAATTTTAACATCAAGACGGTTTTTAGAAAAAAATTTTGGAATCATAATCATGGCCTGGGGCGCCCTTTTAATTTGGGGGCACGCACAGAAAGTATAACAATGACTGGCATCCCCCTTTTCCAAAACTTTTTTTTTTTGCCCCAACTGTTGACCCCGGGTCCCTACAGCAAGAGCAAAAAAACGCTTGGAAAAAATTTATTTTGACATTTTAAAGGGGCCCTAATAGGGGGGGAAATAGAAAAATAAACGACTCTTTTGTACTTACGTTTGGTTTTTTTCTAGGTTCGCAGCACAGGCGAGATCGGCAAAAACTGATCCTTCTCCGGGTTTTGACGCAAAAAAAACAATACTTGCAAATTTAGAGGACGCCTTAATTTTACAGTTGATTTCCCTTTTAAAGTTTTGAAAGAAAACCAAAATTTTTACAATACGCAAAAACCCAAAAGTAGACTTTGTTTTGGCACTGGTTTATACATGTGCCTTTTTGCCCTCAGACCCCGGGGAGGAAAATAAAAACTATAAAAATTTGAAATTTTTTTAGCGGGCTTAAAACAGGGGTTTGGGGAAAAAACGACAAAAATTTCCCTAAAGCCAGTAATATTAAAAACCAAAAAAAAGAAAAACCCAAGTTTTAAGTCACCAAAAACCCCGAATCCAAACCCCAAAAGGGGCCATTGAAGACTCAGCAAAGCTCGCGGACTCTTTTTCGCGTTGCCCATGAAAATGAAAAGCAGGCTTGTTTTTGGGATTAACGGGCCTAGGATTATTGGTCTTTATCTTACAAAAAAATTAACCCAACTATTAAGAGAATAATGCCCTAAGTCCCTGGGCCAAAAAACCCAATACTTTGTTTTGCAGTAGAAAAAAACCAGCTGACAATACCCCCCCCAATATTCCCTGGTAAAGGGGCCAGGTTTTACCAGCTAATTTTTTTTTAAAAAACTTGCAAGTGATAAACCCTGTTTTTTTACCCATGTTTTTAACAGGGGGAGGCGATGGCGGTGAGGGTACTGAATTTTGGCCACCCCCGCCTGAAATTTGCCTTAAACCCAGTGTATTTATTGAAAAACCCTAAGGTGTTATAACGCTTACAATGGGGACCCCTTTGGGCTCTCAAACAGTTTTTCGTATTCGTTTTTGCTAGTGTCGTGTCTTATATAAAATTTTTTCGTTTATTTTTCTCTTTTCTATTAAATTGGGATTCGAAAAGGGTCCCCCGGTTAGTGGGTTGCACTTTTAGTTTTGGCTGATTTTTTTTGTTCAAAATTTTTTAGTCTTTGTTTTTTCTTTTTTAATATCAGGTCCTAATTTTGGGCGTCATCGCCTCAACGAGTTTTTTTTTTTTCCCCTTTTTATATGTTTCATCTATTTTCCACCTATTTTTGCTAAATTGTTTTTTAAATTGCCTCTGACCCTTTCCAAAGCTTGTTTAAAGGGGCCCCGTATTTCTCGAAAGGGGTTAGCGGCGAGTCGTGTATATTTTAAAAAGCTGTTTTTCTAAAAAAATGGTTTTTTCTTCTATTGCATTTATTATTTTTTCTGCCTTTTATTTAATTTTTTTAGTTCCAGGTTTTTTTATTTGGTTAGCTGTTGGGAGTTCTTGTAGGGGTTTTTTGGGAATTTTAGAAATTTGCCTCCCTACCCTAATTTTGGTTAGCAATCCCAAAGGCGATTTTGTTTTTTTCCCATGAGTCTTTTATAATTGTATTTGGGCCTAAAAACTTTGGGGGTTGGTTTAGTTGAAAAGCCGAACAGATTCCCCTTTGATCCCCCTTTACAACAAATGACCATTTCAAATTTTAAAAAATCATTTGGGCCCTATAAATTCGGGGGTTTTTGACCTAAATTTTTGAAAAAAGCTCCGACCGAAACTTTCTGTTAATTCACGCCGAAATTGAGAGGGGCTGGGGCGATGGGGGTGTAAAAAGGGTTCATTTCAAAAAGTCGCCCTCCAGGACAAAAACATCATAATCTTCCCCGCTTCAATCCCCTGCCATGTTTTTTTAAAAAATTAACTTTTTTTTTTGTTTTTTTAAAAAAACCCACAAGCACATGGTCGATTTTTAAACCCGTATAGAAGATAAAAGGCCCCCCTTGGCGTAAAAAGGGAAATAAAGGGAAAATATTTTGTTCCAAATAATCCATCTACTATTGATCCCGGATCAAATTCTTAGGGCAAATTTCCGGGAACAAAGGGGGGGATGAAGTGATTTTTGCCAGGCCCCTGCCGTCTTATTTTTCAAAATAGAACTCGCTTCAACAACAGACCCAAACAGGACAGTTGTACAGAATCTGGGGGCGGGAAATCTTTTAAGAAAATTTTTTATAAAATTTTGAGGGGCAAGATATTTTTTTCTTTACAAAATGAGAAAAATTTTTTTAACCTTTTCGGTTCTATGGCAACTGGGAATAAAAGGGCTGATTTTGGCTTTTAAAGGGAATCAAAAATGAAAGAAGCGCTAAAACAAGAATAGGGGCCCCGCAGAATTAAAGACGGCAAAAAAAGTTGTACTGAAAATTTTTGGCGTATGGGGAAATCGTTTTTTCCAAAACCCTTAAAATTTTGAGTTTTTTAAAAAGGGCGCATGCCCATATTTTCAAACGATTTTTTAAAAAGACGATTTTTCATTTGAACAAAACTTTTAATGAATACAAAGGTGTTATAAAAATCAACAGACACCAAAAAAAAAGAAAGACAGCATTTCTGACATCTCGTTAGAGTTTGACTTTTGTTAGAACCCAAATTTTTTGAAAAGTGATTAAGGAAAAATTTGAGTAAAAATTTTAGCAAAAATATTCGAAAGAGGGGATTCATCATAAAAATTTCCCCAGAAGAGGGCAGAACTATAGGGAATTTTTATTTTTAGTGTTGCATCACTTTTCATTTAAAAGGTTTTTTATTGCTGGTGAAGATGAAGAACCGTTAAAAGAAAAGTGAAAATTTTTTTAAAATCCTAAAAAAACAAAAGTGAAATGTAAATTGAGGGTTTTGGGTTAAACCCAAATCTCCCTTAGCGGGGCTTAGACCTTTTCCTAAATTTTGACAAAATTTTGAAAATTGTTTGGGGGGGGGAGGGGTAGAAACAACGCAGACCTTTGTTTAAAAGATTTACATCTTCACAATTTTTGGGCTTAAAGATTATTTAAAAAACAAATACTTTTTTATGGTTTGCCCTAAGGCCCAACAGGGATATGAGTTGTCGGGAAGGGGGAGAAAAGTGAGAGACGAAATTAAACATTAAAATTTGTAAAAAAAAGGGAAACCCTTTAAACCGTTAATGTACATTTTTTTTTAAATTAAATAGGGAGGCGCAGTTTGAATATTCAAAAAAACAGATTAGATATGTATTATAAAAAAATTTTTTTTTCTTTTATAAAAAGATGTCGGGGAAGGTTTATCCAATTGTGCCTACAGCAGGGGGGATGCCATGAGAAGGATACCCAGGAAATTTTCTCTGTTATAAAAACCCCCTGAAATAAAAGCCTTTAGGTTAAAAAAATTTACAAAATGCAACAAAAACTAGAGCAAGACCTTTTTTTAAAAAACAGGGAAAACCAAACGAAGGTATTCTGCCGCCTTTAATGCTGGGTTCATATGTTAATACTGGGAAAATCGACATAGCGCTTTTATCACAGGGAAAGAGCGTGGGCTCTTAGCAACGGCATAGGGCCCCCCGCAGTTTACCTCTAGGAGGTTTGTCTTTGCCCGGGCCCGGGGTTTTATTTCCGTAAGTGCGGCTGGCAAAAAAATTAAAAAAAAACTCCCAAAAACACACAGCTAAAGGGTTAAATAAAAACAGCTAAACTTTTTCGTTTAAAAATGAAAAATAAATAAAGCGCTTGTTGACTCAAACACAAAGGATGAAGAATTTTTTAAACGTTTACCCGGCCCATTTTGATACTTTCAAAAAAAACAAAAAGTTTTTAAACTTTAAAAAAAAGGGGGGGGACCCAAAATTTTTCTTCCCCGCCAGAAAACCCCGGGAGATAAAAAAGGAATTTCTTAAAAAAAGTAAACCCAGACCTTAAATCTGTTCAAACAGCTTTACAAATTTTTAACACCAAAAAAGGGGGTTTTTACTTTAATTTTGAGTCCAACCCCAAAAAAGGGCCCTTTGAATATTGAATTTTGAATTTAAATATTTTTTTTTTAAATTTAAATAAAAATTTTTTTTTTGAAAAAAAAGACAGCATGGCTAAATATATGAAGGCAAGACGAATTTTTGAAGGAATGCTCGAAGGAGAAGGGTTTTTTAAAAGCACTGAATGATATTGTTTAAAGTTATTGGGCCCCAAAAACCAAAAGGGAAGTGGTTTTTCATGCTTTTCTCAAAAATTTTCCCGTAAACTAACAATAGACCCGCCAGTTTTAAAAAAATTTTTAGCTGGTTTTTTTTTAAACGACTATGAACAATAAAAGAAGAAAATCTAGAAGGGCCTTTGGGGCTCAACTAAACAAAAAAGGGGCTATTCTTTTCCCTAATGACTTAACACCCGGTTTGGGGAGACGAACCCGCTTTCAAAAGTTTTTACGCCCCCGGGGGGGCCCCGGGAAAAAGCTAAAATTTAGAGGCTCTGGTTGGTCAGAGGGCGAAGTCTTTGAGATTAGATTAAAAAGGCTAAGTTTTGGCACCGATTTTAGGCAGGGTTTTCATTCCGCTAACCCCGGGAGTTTGGGGTTTTTAAAAAGAGCAGTTTTTTAAAAATAAAAAAAAAGGGGCAACAAATTTTTCATGTGGTTTCGTTTTTGGAAAACCCGATCAAAGTCCCCGAAAAAACGCAGAGGGGAAATGACTAACTATCGGCAATAAAAAAGATCTTTAAATTCAATGGAATTCCTTTCCCGTTAGTGTAGACCCCAAAATTTATCAGTTTGAAGAGCCCCAAAAAAAACCAATAAACCCTTTAATATCTAAAAAGGGGTGAGGAAAACCCAAAACTACAAACCCCATTAAAGTGTCCAAAACAGTTTCCAAAGATGGCAGCCCCGAAAAAATCATGTTGATTACTACTAATTTTTTTCACCAGCGGGGGGTGCCCCTTTCACATTGATACGAACAATGAGTAAACTAATGCACAAAACTTCAAAAGTGGCACAAACAAGAATTTTTGTTTGAAAATTTTTTAAAAAGAAAATTTCCCAAACCCCTCAAACCGCGCTTGAACATATAAAACATTGTAAAAAGTTCGGGAGAAATGTAAGCAGAACAAAATACGCCCCTCCAGGATCAAAGTTAAATTTTAAGAACTGGAAACGGCTGCAAAATTCCCATACGTTTGTTTACGCAGACTTTGAGTCCCCTTATTGTTCCCTTTTGAAGGGCCAGCACCCCAAAACTTCGAAAAAAAAAGTCTTAAAAGGTTTTTCCCTCAGATTTGTTTTATTTGCCTTCCCTTATTGTTAGGGGCTGATGGCGTTTTTTCCCGAGCCAGAATTATATAGAAAGGGGAATGCTGCAGAAAAAATTTTTTTAAAAAAGCATTTCGCAAAATTTCCCTTAAAGTGTTTTTAAAAATCAAAAATTATCTGAAATATAATGGCGCCCCGAAGACCCAAAAACAGTTTGGGCTAGAAAAAAATGGTTTGGGTTTGTGGGTTTTAAACTAACGCCCAAAAGGTAAACCCCAAAAATTAAAAGACCAGGGGAAAATTATTTGGGGAAATTTAGAGGTGCAAAAGGGATAACCAAAACCCAATTTTTCCCAAATAAAGTTTGATCCAAAAGACATGGAAGCTGCCCGTTTTCTTTTACAACTTGGGGTTACGACTTCACCTTATAAAAGCCCAAACAGTAAACCCGCGCCCTTTAGGGTAGCATGCATTGCACCCGTCATCAGAAAAGTACCCCCTGCCTTTTTAAACTAAATAACATTTTTTTTTTTGACTCTATGCAAAACATGAGGGTTCATTGGGGTCACTGGCTATGTCTTTTTAAAAGGGCCCGCCCCAAAAACAAAGAATATTTTGACTCAATCTTGTTAGAAAAAGGGGGTTTTACCTTTTGGGGGAAGAACAGTTGGGAAAGGGGTTTTATGAAGATACACTTCCACCCAAAGGCGCGTTTTTTTTATTTTTAGAGGAAAGGAAATCAGTGATTCTGATTTCCCGCATGCTCAAAATGCGTGGAGAAGTTAAAATTGTAAAACGGGGAGATTATCCCGATTCAAATTAAGGCAGGGTGGGATGTTTTTTTGGCGGGCGTCTTTGAAAATTATAGAAGCCTGCATGAAAAAAATTTGCCTGGATCCGGGGCATTTATTTTGGCCCGGGGTGAGCCCGGGGTTTCTTTTTTAAAGTTTTTCTGGTACGTTTTTTTATGTCGATTTACCCCAAAGATTCAGATGATTGAAAACGGGGGGGTGGGGGAATTGTTTTGGCGTCGCAAAAAAATTTCTGTAAAGAAAAAAAATACTTGGACGGGGCTATGAAACCGAAATAAAAGGTTTAACTATCCCAGTATTTAGACGCCAAAAAAATCTGTATGGTGGGTATGGGCAAAACATTCCATTACCCAACTTTTAAAAAGTACACAGGTACGATAAATTAAAAAGGGGATTAAAATGGTTGGGCCCTTTAAAAAGCCTGATCAACAGGTGGTTTCATTCTAGAAGTTGACTTAGAATATCCCCATTAACTCATGACCTAATAATGGACTCCATTAGCGCAGAAGTCTAAAGATGGATCCAGAGAGCCACCTAAACTTGTGCCCAATCTTCGGGGCAAAAAAATTTGTCTGTCATTACAGACTTCTACAATTTATTAAGACATGGTTTAAAGTTAACAGTGTCCATCGCATAATTGCTTTTGATCAAGAACGTCATGAAACCCATACATCTGAAGAACATGATCTCAGAACTAATCCCAGATGTCAAAAAAGACTTTTTCAAGCTGATGAACAACAGCTGTTTGAAAAGGGACTATGGAGAATCCGCACAAGCGTAAAGATGTCAGATTGGTCACCAAAGAGAACGAAGCAATTAAGCTAACTTCAAAACAAATTATCAGGACTTTAGAAGATTTCATGATCAGCTTTTTGGCATAATGATGAAAAAAAGAAAGTCAAATTAGACAAACCTGTATTTATTGGGTTTACTGTTTAGAATTATCAAAGCTTTTGATGTTAGAGTTTCTTTATGACTACTTTAAGCCCTCTATCCTGAGTCCAGAGTACTTTACACAGATCCCAGATAGTTTTGTTATAGATATCCCTACTGAAGACATCTATAAAGACATGGAAATGGAAGTAGCTAAAGGACATGCGGGATGGTACGACACATCCGATTACCCTAAAGATTCGCCTTTACATTCAATTACTAACAAGAAGGTTTTAGGAAAGATGAAGGATAAATTTATCTGGAAAGGTGATCAAGGAGTATGTGGGTTAAGGTCAAAAATGTACAGTATTTCGAGCCAGGAGAAAATCATTAAGAAAGCAAAGGGAATATCTCGCAGCGTTGTGCAGTCAAACATATCACATGAAAACTACAAAGAAGCATTGTTTGGCAATAAGACTTTTCATCATGACAACGTAAAACTGCGATCTAATCTACATGAGATCAACACAACTGTTGTAACAAAGAAGTCATTAGATAGAACAAACACAAAACGGGTGTTTGTTAATCCGGAGTTTTCATATGCAATCGGGCACTGGAGGGCCGCATAAACAGGGGGTTTTATATTTTTCATCAACTTTTATTATAAGATCAATCATAGCTTCATCCAATTCATTTAATCTTTTCTCATGTTTGCTTGACGAGTTCGAATTTTTTTTATTATTTCAAGATATTCTTTTTCCCAATTTGGGGTTTGAGTTGTAGGTGATCTGGATGATTTAGCATGCATTGATTAACCCTCGAAAATGTTTCCTTAATAGCATTACACGCCTGAAATGATTCCCGTATCATTTTCAAGGTCTCTTCCTTTACCATTCTTGTTTCGTTCTGCGCTTCCTTCTGGCCTTCCATTTTTTAACCAAAATATGTTTACGTAATTAATTAAAGCGGAACTGTGTCTGGCGGAATTATCTGCAGTTCTTCTTTCACAAAAGATCTTTGAGGAGCTGGTTGTTTTTTTTGTGTCATTTTCCGTAAATAATACCCGGGGGGGATTCATTTTTACAATTCTTTTTATTTCATATGGGTCAACACCCCAAAACGGGATCGTTGCCCGGGATGCAAGTGCCCCCTTTCCTGCCCCCCCGGAAAAAAAAGGGTTTAACCTTACTTTAAAACCCAAATAAAAATATTTTTTGCCGGATGAAGACCCCTCCTTCGGGCAACTTTTAAATTGTTTTTTTTTAAAATTGCTTGTACTTTTTTTAAAACCCTTTAAATTTTTCATTTTTTCATTGCGCGCAAACTAAAGGGCAGCCCCTTCTAACCCATTCTGTTTTCCCGAGAATTGTCAATTACTCTCGTGATACGGTAAAAAAAAGTTTTTTCCGGCTAACTGTTTTGTTAAAGTTTTCAACTAAACCCCTGTGATCTGTGAACCCCCGGGAAATCCCCTCTTCTAATTGGTAACTCAATGTTTTAACAATAATTGTTTCCCATTTGGGCCTTTTAAATTCATTCCATAAAATTTCGACTTGAATCATGCGGGGATAATTAAGGGGCCTCTTTGGTATATCAGCTGTATAGCAACAAAAACAGAAAGAAGCCCCTTTTGTGTTAAGGGTTTTCGGCATCTTTGTACTTGAAGCTATGTCAATAACTGTGAGCGCGTATTTAAATCTTTTTCTTTCTAATCCTATCAGGGGGAAAATATGAAGATCCCTTTGATGGGTGTCGTTGGAGTTGTATTGAAAAAGTGTGGTCCCCTTAAAATTTGTCCCAGGCCGCCCGGAAATAAAATTTTCCAAATCGCTTTTTTTTAGATAACCCTTCTTTTTCGTTTGTTCACCCGACTCCCCCCCCCCCTGCTTGGCTTAGCTTTTTAAAATTTCAGTGATGGCCCCCTTCCCAAAATCCTTTGGGGGGAATAAAAAATTTTGTTTAAACTTTTTTTTCAGCCAATATTTTGTGGGAACAAAATACACGACGGTTTATACCAACACAATAAACCCATTTCCCTTTCATCTTTTGTTTTTTTTGATGGTTGAAAAAAGTCACTGAATTTTGGGGGGGGCAATGTCCCGGACCGGGTTTTCCCGTTACTAGATAATATTTTTTATTTCTTTTATCAACATTTTTTAAAAGTGTAAACGGGATGCCCCCCGTTTTTTTCAGGTTTTCCAAAAAAAAACCAACTGCTTCAAGTCTCTGCTTTTTATAGGCGCCCTTTTGGGAGTGGGGTAGGGTTTCCCCCAAAAGCTTTTTTAGGGCTTTTTTCTCTCGCCGTCATCCCGCAGTTTACTAAATGCGAAATTACTTCCGCTAAAAGCAAGCGCATTCACCACAGCGCCGCCTATCATTATTGCGAGTGAAGCCATTTTTTATAAATGTATTTTTTTCTTACATATTTATATTGTCCGGAATTATTCCTTGCTTAACTAGAAAATCTTTCGTAGCAAACGAAGCTGCAACAATAGCAATCATCTTTGCTGAATCCTCAAAGTCTAGTTTGCCAAGATCTGCTGGTTTAATTCTTAACAGGCTTTTACCAAGCATTGAGTATCCTACACTTAGTCCTCCAATAACAGCAAATGGTATACAAGGTTAGCAACAGTTTTTTCGGTGCTCATTTTTAGAAAATAAAATAATTATAATTATTAAAAAACATGAACAGTGATGATCTCCTACAGCTACAAGGCAGCCTAAACCTTCCTGAACTTATGAATGGCCAAGCTGATGATCAAGCTATTATGCCCAAAAGGAGAGGCTGTATTCTTTGGCAGCATGTGGAAAAACAAAACAGTTCCTCGGAACTGAATTCAGCATTGAACAGATTCAACAGATGTCGCCACAAGACATTTTAAAGTATCATAACAGGTATGAAGCGCAGCTGGGGTCTAGAATGGTGAAAAGTGTGGGGCAAACGGTTTCTTAGTTTGTACACTAAACTAGTCAGTAGATTTGCTCCCATTGATTCTGAACAAGATCTTACGTATGATTTAACGCAAGATCCAGTTTTAACAAAGTCATTAGAGTCTCTAGGGTGTGATCTATACTACAGATTTGGAACATTGTTATCGCCATTAATCATGGATTAATAACTTTTAATCATATAGATTTTATTTCCCTTCAAATGACGGCCAGAAAATCACAGAATCAGAAACACTGAACCAGGTGGAGAAAGTAACCAAGCCAGAAAATCAGCAGAAAACGCTGAATCAGGCGGAGACCATTAAAAATCCTGGGCGTGTTGAAGCAGAAGAAAATTAGCAGAGTGGAACAACAAAAAAAATAATGTTACAGAATATGACTCATCATGAAAACATAACACCCGCCAACGCCAGAACAAGTTGATTCAATGCCAGCTAAAAAAACTCCATGTGATACAAGGGCCCCAAAGTCTTCATGGAATATTGAACTTAAAACGTTGCCATTTTTGGCGCCATTGCTGCTGTTGGGGGCAGTTATTACGGCTATAAAATATATACACAATGGCAACAGAAACAAAAAATCAAAAAAATCTGAGCCACTAAATGCAGAAAAAGACACCAGCACGCCAAAACCGCCAATAACAAAGCATCATTTTGATCCATTTATAATGGAATAATATTTTAAGAACTTAATTTTAAATTTTTTAATAAAAAAATAGATCATGGCGTATTATAAAATGATGTTCAATAAATAAAGACATGGAGTCTATAAAAGGCATTTCCATAGACCAGAATTGTAATCAATGCGGTTGCTTCGGATGTAAGACCTTCCTTAAGATCTATGCAGAGAACGCTGAGCAAGACATCCTCAACGATGACGCGTTTTTTGAGGCGTGTGTGTACTATATTAGACATCTACTATTTAAGATAAAAACATAGCTTGTATTTTTTGATAATTATAAATACTAATAAGAACTTGGTTGTACTTAAAGGATGACTTAATCAAGAACTATTAGAACTTGATCAAGAACTTAATTAAAAACTTAATCAAGAACTTATTAAGAACTTGAAGTAACTTAATTAAAAACTTAATTAAGAACTTGGGGTGACTTAATTAAAAACTTAATTAAGAACTTGGGGTGACTTGGGGTGGGAGTGTGTGTGGTGTACACAGGGGGTGTGGGTGGAAGGGCGTGCGTGCGTGGGGTGGGGGTGGGGGACGTGCGTGCGGGGGGTGGGGGTGGGGGACGTGCGTGCGTGGGTGGGGGTGGGGGACGTGCGTTGTGGGTGGGGGGGGGACGTGCGTGTGTGTGCGCAGCCAAAAAAGTTGAAGCAGGACGTGAAGCGAAGCAGTGAGCCAGTAAATCACAGCAATATATACAAAGTCATGAAGTGCTTGTGGAAATCAAGGCAGTCAACTCTAACCAAACCCGACCGCTCCTGCATGAGCGGTATCTAAAAATAGATCTTACGTCAGTGTAGGCCGCAGTGTCTTACAGCCGCGCGCACTGTTGGCTAAAGCAGCCAACTCTAAACAGCCCCACACCGCTCCTGCATGAGCGGTATCTAAAAATAGATCCTTACGTCAGTGAAGAAACAGCTTGCTACTGTGACCTTGGCCGCTCTAGGGTGGAGCGTTAGTTCTCTAATCACTTGACCTAGTTTGCTGTGCCCCTCTTTCTCAACCGTGGCTGCAACTGGGTATACAGCAGTAAATTGCTTGTAGCCAAGCTTTTATGGCAGCTCTAATCGCCAGTAGTAGTACATCCGCACTGTATATTTAAAGCATTTATATGAAGATAGTGCTAGCCACACACTACTCCTCTCCATACTGGTAGATGTACTAAAGTCGCCTAACCTATCTAGTTTGTTTGCCAGAACATCGAAAATCGCCATTCAGGTGCATAAGGCACACTTGAAGCAGATGAACTGTTAGAATTAAAAAGTAGAAAAGTATACACATCTTAATACACAGATCAGCTTGCCCCATAAACACGAATCTGTAGTTAACAATCAATCAAGTCTAATACAACAAACTGAGAACATTTTCACATTGGAGGAACACAAAAATGTTTCAAATATAAGATTTTAGCATACAAATCAGCCGTGTTTACCTCCGCCTTAAAAATGAACGCCATGTTTTTTAACATGGCTTTAGCTGTCTCAAGCCAGCTCCCAACAATCAACGCGTGATGGTTTGTTTTGCTTCGGCCACTTTCAACAATGCAGCGCCATTTATTAGATAGGAACCATCTCATCAATAGTCAAACACGTATTAAACAGCTACATCTTGTTTCATTTCCTTGAACCAACAAACCTTTAAGATAGTCGTTCATTTCCAAAGCAGTTAGTTCACTTTTTCGTTTTCTAGAAAAACAATCTCTCCGGTTTCACAACATGCTTCGCCTAATTCTTTCAACAAATACTCTAACATGCAGTTAAGTAAAACTTATGGCCTCGAATAACAAACCTGTTCTTCAGTAACGTTTTAGCCATTTTAAAATAACACAATTAAAACACAGTGGTCACAACAGAGCGCAGACAAAACACAGCCTGTGCAGTAGCTCCAACAACAATGACGGCCCCGGTCGTGTCGCGTGACAGCCTCGATCCGGTTTGTCGACGTGGCAATCTAGACTTTTCCAAATGGTGCAACCCAGCCGAGTGTGCTTCGTTTACACAGCGCAGGTTAACCTAGTCGTGAGCGGCCGCCACGCGGGCAGTGTTAGCGTAGGAAGGCTGATGTCATGCTAGGCAGGAAGGAGGGGGAAGAGGGGTAGAGGAGGTGCAGCAGTATTGATTTTTTGGCCTGTGTGTGAGTGTTTCTCTGTTGTGTGCATGTGTCCGTGTTAGTTTGTGTGTGTGTGTGTGTGCGCGCGCGTGTAGTGTGTGTGTGTGTGTGTGTGTGTGTGTGTGTGTGTGTGTGTGTGTGTGTAAGTGTGTGTTTGTGTTTGTGAGTGGGTGCATTTTTGTGTGTTTGTGCATGTGTGTGTGTAGTTTGAAGTCTTACTTGTCAGAGAACGTAGATATACCAATCCTGGGTTACTTTCGCCCGAACTGGGTGAGGGCGGAAGTGGCCCAGGATTGGTAAATCTACGTTCTCTAATATTCATATTAAAAGCTTTAGCAAATTAAACATAAAAACACAACTTTTAATAATCAATTCTCTCTCACTGATCTATAAATAGATAATTTATTCAGGGGAAGACAATTACTTGTATGCATAATTAAAGGGAAATAAATCACTTTCATTATCTTTGTTTTGCTTATTTGATTGTTAATGATTACTCTGTGCGTGTGCTAACAAGGAAGGTAGAAATCAATACTAGACAATTGCTGTCAGAGGAAGAGAGAGCGGGAAAACCCAAGGCTTAAAATAGGCCTCAGCCTATTGATCATTTGGTGTGTGTTACAGACCTATGCTGCAAGTGAATGAGAGAGAGGGGAGAGGGGGGAGGGGCAGGAAGGGAGGAGGGAGGGATGAGAGGCGGAGACAGACAGACAGAGAGAGAGAGATGAGGAGAGTGAATGAGGGGGGAGAGAGAGAGACGCTGTGGCTTACTTAATTTTTTTAATTTATGATTTTATTCTGGTTTAAAAAATGAAGACCGACGTAGCTACAGAGCTTATTAATATACTTTACGAGTTGGATTGGGAGGCCAATAGAGAAGAGTTAAAGAGCAGGTTTGAAGAATTAATTACTGATCTTTTTGATCGCATAAATATGCAAGAAAGCGTGACGCAGGCCATCAGTAAAATGCCAGATTCTTGGCCCCAACCGATTATAAAGTTGTTTGCTATTTTAGTTGATAATATGGCTCCTGAAGATGTTAATCTGACTGTTTCTACTGACTCTGAAGGAGTGACTATTTGCTTTAATGAAGATCAGGTTTTACGATTAGAAAAGACTATAAATAACAGCCGAATTTACAATTATTTTTTATTTATTTAATTATTTTAGATTTAAAAATTGCTGCCGAACTCAATGAATCTGATTTAAAGAATTGTAATGAACTATTTGACGAAACAATGAAAATATTAAACATTGATTTTAGTGAATTTGGTTTTGAGAATGATGTAAACAATATAATAAAAGATCATAGTGAACTATTTGATGAAGCAATCAAAGCGATGAACATTGACTGTAGTGATTCAGAAAAAGCTAAAATATTGGCATGTGTTATTGTAAGGTTAACGTGTCTTGAAGTGTTGCAACGTTTGGGTGAAGAATAAAAGCGCGTTTTACTTAATTTTATTTACATTTATTTTTTTAATTTACATAAATATTATGGCTTTAAAAATGACGACCACAAGTAAATTCGAGGATGGAAAACTATATACGATGGAAGAAATATTTGGTAGTGACAAACAATTAACTCTTTCATCCCTAGGTTTCTGCCGGACATTACTTCCCCTTATTCCTATGTTTCTTAGTTACAAGCAGTACCCTTCATTCCTGGGTTTCCATGAAAAAAGTAAACAAAGAATAGGTTGTGTACTTCTGATTCTTTTGTGTGACTGGTGTTTCTACCAGACTATGGCATGTCATACACCGTTGTGTACAGAAATGGTGCCGGCACATTTTGATCCGGTTTTCCGACCCTTTGTCATTTATTTGGTGACACACAGGTGTCAAGACTGGTGACAACTACTAATTAGTTCAAACTTAAAGAAACATAATGTTATACAGCGCTCAAAAACATGCGAGCAGCAAAAACCATGCATGTAACTCACAGTCTGATGTCCTCCGGTAAATCCACTTCAAAGAATGCTTCACAAGTGTCTTTGTCACAGTGTCACCATGTCCAAGGAAAAAATGCACAGCAATGACAAAAATGCTCCCACAGTACTTCTTCTGCACTATGGTCTTACCGAATTCAGCGGTCTTTGCACAGTATCTGTCCAAAAGTCACACTTCAAGTTAATGTCAACAAACAACACACAACATGTCAGTCTTAGAAAATGATGCACTGCTGGTGTCACAGTGTCAAAGTGTCACACGTGAAACCAGGTGTCACACAAAGGAAACACGGTGTGGTACACCTTAAAACAATCTTTCTGATTATTGCAACACATATATTCATTGCACTTTTCACCCATCATCGTTGTCTTGCTTTTCTTGAATGGATTGTCACTGTATTTCACACCAGGGTGTGTTGACTCATATCGTTTGTTTCGCGCGACACATACCACACAGGTGTTTTTTCCAAGGTGTGCGTGGTTCAGTGAAATCCCCACCTGTCCAGTCAAATCGTGGCCGATTGTAGCTAAGTGGAAGATTTTCATCATCCAATTCATCGCCAGTATCACTGTCATATTTTGTTCATGGCATTGGCAAGTTCTGCTCTCTCTTCTTCTGTTAGATCAAACAGATCGAAGTCATCGGCTAAATTGTTGTACATTTCGTCGTCAGAAAACTGATCACTGTCTGCGTTTTCTTCACCCTCCATCTTCTCAGTGGGCACTAACAGTATGCGCTCATGGTCAAGTCAAGATAAAATTTCGGTTCCAGACACTTTCCCACACTGAGGAAGCAAGCAGGCAGGTCTTATCTAAACATCCCGCGGGTCCCATTACAAGGCGAAGGCCGCTATGACCCGACAAACATGTGGCAGGTGGGCGCAGATTTCAAGGCGTGAACCGCTGCAGCGGGTTGCTGGATGGAATGGAGTATGTTTCTCTGAACCGCTCATGCGTTTTCAGGAATGAAAGGAGAAGATTTGTCAAACCGCTCTAGCGGTTTGCAGGGATGAAAGAGTTAAGCAATACGTTTAGTGAAGTAGACATGGACATCATTAACCCTACAAACGTTCATGAAAGCGTGACACATGCTATCTCTAAAATCCCAGAGTTTCTTCAGATGGAGCCACCAGTAAAAGTGCTGTTGGCCGTTCGATTGATTATATAAACGCCTGACGGCGATAACATGGAAGTCTGGGTTTCAACTAAACAGAAAGAAGTAATCAGCTGTCACAACTTTAACTCTGACTGGGCTGACTACATACTTACACAGTTTAACCATGCAAGTGAGGAGGAAAAAGTTAAGGGTTCTGGCTGGTCTGAAGGAACAGTCCTTGAAATCAGATTGAGACAAGTTCTATCCTATAGTTGGCAATTCTTACCTTCCTCTTCCAAAAGAGTTAGTTTTGAACGAGCAGTCTTAAACATACATAATTCTGACAGCATGGATTTATGTGGTGTGTTTTGGCATATTACACCCTGTTAAAAATCATGCAAACAGAGTCTCTAATTATGAACAATACAAAGATAGCCTGAACTTTGATAACATAACCTTTCCAGTGAGTATAGAAAGTATATCTCAGTTTAAGAGCAAAACAAACCATTTCACTGTAAACGTATACAAATGGTCTGTAGAAGCCAATCTAGTGCTCTAAGGGTTTCTCCCAACGCTCCCACTTTAGACGAACCGCTTAACAAATATGTAGACTTGATCCTGTTTGCAGATAGTACAAAGAGCCATTATGAAATAAAATCAGAACAATAAGCAGACTGTAGAATATACATCAAGCATAAATCTAAACAGGAGCTTTGTAGAAGGTGTTTGGTCAGAATCCCAACTATAGAAGCAGCTGCCATCATAAAAAAACATTGTAAAAGTTTGTAGACTGTGAAACTGGAACTCCTCAAAACCTAAACCAGGGTCTAAAGTTAGTTTAAGAATTACGCAAAATGGTTTATGCGACTTTGATCGCTCTTGCCGCAGTACTACGGTCCCACCAAGAACAAAAAACAACCTTATTAACCTACCATCAGATCTGTTCTTATGCGTTATTGTTGTTAGGGCAGATGGGGCACACACACACCCAGAGATTTACAGAGGGCCCAATGCAGCAAGCAGATTTTAGAGCAGATGAAACACTTTGCAATTACTACTCCAACCAACTAAATCTTTCAGACATTGTTATGACTCCTGAAGACCAAGAATGTTGTGACTCATCTACACACTGCTGGATTTGCGGCTTAGAGCTAACACCTAACAGTAAAGACGTGACAGTAAGAGACCACGATCACATTACGGAAAGTTCAGAGGGGCCGCGCATAACAATTGTAATCTTCAACTTAAGGTTGACCCCAAAAACTGGAAACTGCCCATCTTCTTTCATAACCTACGAGGCTACGATTCTCATTTTATCATGCAAGCAGTGACTTCTGAATATAAGAGGGTTACCTGCATTGCACAGTCTTCAGAAAAGTACATGACTTTTACTCTTGACTGTTTATCCTTTTATGACTCTGCCCAACATCTGATGGCTAGTTTGGATAAGTTAGCGGATCTCTACAAGACTTTCCAATCACTAAACAATATTTTGATCCATCTTTAGTGCGTAAAGGTGTTTACCCCTATGAATACATGAACTCATGGGACAGGTTTGATGAAGACTCGCTTCCTCCTAAAAGTGCTTTCTTTTCTAGTCTTAGAGGCAAAGACATAACTGATGCTGACTATGAATACGCTCAGAAAGCCTGGACAGAATTACACTGCCAAACGATGGGTAATTATCATGATCAATATTTATTGGCTGACGTGTGTTTATTGGCAGACGTCTTTCAGATTACAGATCTACATGCATGAAACATTACAGCTTAGACTCATCACATTACATCTCTGCCCAAGGTCTTTCTTGGGATGCATTCTTAAAGTCTACAAACATCGAGATTGACTTAATATCTGATCTACCCACACTTCAGATGATTGAAGACGGGCTGATGGGAGGTATTAGCATGGCCTCACATCCTTACTGTAAAGCCAACAACAAATATTTAGACGATTATGATCCCACCAAACCATCCAACTATCTAATGTACTTAGACGCCAACAATCTGTATGGATGGGCCATGAGTCAACCACTTCCACTGAGAAACTTTACAATGATAGAAGACCCCATAATTTTAATACTGTGTTAGGTATGTTGTCAAAGCTTCCGCCTGATAATCCAATAGGACTAATCTTAGAAGTAGACTTAGAATATCCTTATGAACTACACGATCTCCACAACGATTACCCCCTAGCCACAGAAAGATTAAAGATGATTTCCCATCGAACCTCCTAAACTTGTGCCTAATCTTAGGCATAAAACTAAATATGTGTGCCATTACAGACTCCTACAGTTTTACTTAAAGCATGGATTAAAGCTGACAGCTGTTCACAGAATAATTATCTGTGATCAAGAGACCTTTATGAGGCCATACATCAAGAAGAATACTGATCTTAGAACCCAAGCCACTGATGCTTCGGAAAAAGACTTCTTTAAACTGATGAACAACAGCTGTTTTGGCAAAACCATGGAAAATCCACACAAAACGCAAAGATGTTGAAATTAGTTAGAAAAGAAAACCAAGCAATTAAGTTGGCCTCTAAACCCAACTATCAGACTTTAGAAGATTTAATGACAGCCTGGTTGGCATTATGATGAAGAAAAAAGGATGTTAATTGGACAAAGCCGGTGTTTATTGGCTTTACTGTATTAGAGTTGTCAAAATTATTAATGTTAGAATTTCTGTACGACTACTTTAAACCACTGTGCCCAGAAGCAAGAGTCCTTTGCACAGACACTGGCTCTTTTATTCTAGACGTCCCAACTGAAGACTTTTACAAAGACTTAGAAACCGAGGTAGCTAAAGGAGTTGATGGGTGGTACGACACATGCGACTATCCAAAAGACAGTCCTTTACATTCAACTGTAAACAAGAAAGTAATTGGAAAGATGAAGGATGAACTTAATGGGACAGTTATAAAAGAATATGTTGGTTTGCGGTCGAAGATGTATAGCGTTGCTAGCCAGACTTCTGTAATGAAGAAGGCTAAGGGCATAAGTAAAGAAGTTGTCAAAAAAAAATATAACTCACGATAACTACAAGCAAGCTCTCTTTGAAAAACAAGTATTTTATCACACAAATGTTAATCTGCGCTCTACTCTTCATCAAGTAAACACAACTGCTGTTAAATAAGAAATCACTAGTCTCTAACAATAAACAAGAGAACGTACGTCAATTCTAAGTTTTCATATGCTGTAGGGCATTGGAGAACTTTAAAAGATTAACTGACTGACTTGGCTTGTACTTAACTTAAGAACCTAACAAGAACCTAACTAGTACTTACTTAAGAACATAACAAGAACTTAACTTAAGAACCAACTAGTACTTTATATAACATAATTTTTGCACTTTAATTGTAATTTACTTGCACTTAACTTAAAAAGTACTTCTATAACTAACTTAACTTGCACTTATCTAGTTCTTAACTTGTACTTTATTTAGTTCTTAAAAACTATTCCATAGAAAATGGGTCTACAGCGGAGGTTGCACTTTTTTTTGCAGAAGTTGGTTCTTCTTCTTTTACTGTGGGGTTTGCGACTTTGTTGCTAGGTATGGTGTGTTAGGTATTTGTATGCTAAAAAAAACCAACAACAGCAGCAGCGCCCAATGCATAATAATACATCTTATCGTTTGATTGTGTTCTTCTTGTTGTTAATTGCGATTGTGATTGTGTTGTTGTTGTTAATTGTGTTGGTGGCGGCGATGCTGTATTACTATCTAACAATTTTTGTTTTGCTGATTGGTTTGCTTTTCTCAGTCTGTTCCATTCAGCTAGTTTACGCCCGGCCTCAACACGTCCAGGACTTTTAGACTTAGTAAAAACTACTCACTTGTGTACATTCACTTGTGGTACATTCACTTGCGGCACATTCTGCTCCTGTGGACTGTCCTGCGGCGTCTTCTTCTCCTGATCGCTCATTTTTTTATTTTCGAAATTAAATTTAATATGATCAAATTAATATGATTAAAAGTAATTTTAAACCCATGATGAATGGCATAACATCGTCCCAAATCTGTAATACATGTCACATGCAAGAGTTTCTAGGGACTTGTTTAAAACCGGATCTTGTGATGTCATATTTTAAATCTTCTTCTGAATCAACTGGCGCCATCTTACTTACTAACTTAGCATATAAACTAATCATTGTCTGACCCACCGATCTAACCATTTTTGACCCTAGCTGTTCTTCGTACCTAGCGTAGTACTTCTCAACGTCTGAAGTAGACAACTGTTGGATTTGTTCAACACTTGGTTCAGTACCTAAATACTATTTAGTTTTTCCGCAAGCAGCAAGAGAGAGTATAATCTTTCTTTATGGCAGTGGACTGCTGAGTTTTCCTGCTTGCTCCTCACACTTTAATAGTTCGTCACAATCCATTTTTAAAACAATAAAAAATAATATAATACTTTTTTAAAACCATGAGTTTAACGCTGGTTAATTATGCAGTGCCTATTGTTGGTGTTATAGTTTATTCAACCCTTGCAAAATGTTTGTTAGGAATAAAACCGCCCAACATGGGAAAGATAGAAGATTCGCCAAAACTAGTTGCAACCTTATTTTAGCTTTAACAACTAAAGATTATCTGATTAAAAAGCACATAGACAGTCTTTCGTATTATGATTATTTTAATTTTTTTTTAATAAAAAGATGAGTGAAAAAAAGATTATCAATAACGATTTACCATTCTGCTGTAATTGGCGTCTTAGTATAGGCTATAGTGTGTTTGCAAAAAACATGATTAAAATGAGGCCAGCTGACCTAGGAAGGTTAGACATTGAGGACGTTGTTAAGGTTATAGTTTAATTACTGCAGGGATTGCCTCAAAAGACTTTCTTGTTACACAGGGGATTATCCCAGAAAATATTAATACATAGAAAGATTAATCTAGAAAATATTGATTTATAAAAGATGTCTGGATTGGTTCTGATGGTGGGAGGAGCTATTGTTAATGCTTTAGCCTTCTCGGAAGCAATTATATGTTTAGTAAATTGAGGTCTGATGAAGAGAGAGAACGCCATAACAAGGCAATAGAAGATTTAGCTAAGGCAAGAGACGCTTACGAGAAAAGACGAATTGCTCACTTAGACTTTATTAATAAAACGTTAAGAGAACAGGGGCATGCAGAGCACACATTTACAGACGTTGATGACGCAATGAATGAGTATTACTTAGTGACAGGAAAGAAGTTTTAACATCGCCCCCGCCAGAACTGTCTGACTTTTATGAACCATCTGAGGAACAGAAGACTGCAGAGATAGTTTTTATTGGAGATGGCATGACCTCAGTCTATCTTGTTGCTCACTTTCGTGTGTAAAATAAAATGCATTTAAAATATGGTACAATGCGAAGTACAAAATATATTATTCTCCTAAAGGGTATGGAAAGGAAAGACTGCTATTGAAAAACTGAGTAAAGCTGCTAGAGTGTCTGAATCAGATGCGAAAAAACTGGCTTTCAAAACAAGCAATTTGGCAAATTATCTACCTGCCCCAAAAAAGAAATAATAAGGCCTAGATTTGTTAACTCAGTTCCAAATGACACCCACCAGATGGACTTGTTGTATCTTCCACATGACAAAGTTAGAAGAAAAAAGTTTAAGTATGCTCTGACAGTTGTTGACATGGCTTCAAGATACAAAGACGCTGAACCTTTAACAGATAAAAGCTCAACTGCTGTGGCTGTGGCTTTACAACAAATATACATGCGAGGCCCATTAAAGTATCCTAGGAATGATTCAAGTTGATGATAGAAAAGAGTTTAAAGGCTCTGTAAACCAGCTGTTTTTAACCCTCAGAGGCCCAAGGAGTCCTTCAGTTGAAAGAAAAATACTGTTAGCAGGTCACTGTCTCTGAACAAGGCAAGAAACTGATATCCATCATCAAATTCATATTTTATTCTGATTGACCTACTTTTTTTTAATGTTCCACCGGTGACCCACTGGGTCTTCATGCAAACAAAGGCATCAAATCATGAATGTATAAAACCTGACTAGAACTTAAAAACAAGTGTATTGTTGGCGTTTAACAACGTTTTTGTTTGCTTTATGAATACCCTCCACCCCCAACCCCCACCCACCCCAAAAAAAAATTCATTTGAGCAACTGTCATTCCCTGGTTGTCACCATGATCAACAACGGGCGATGCGCTCCTACGATGTTTACAATCAATTCAAGAATATGCAAATCACATGCATGTACTTCATCTGTGATTGCTGTGATGTTAGTTCAATCATGAGTGTTTCAGCAGACAAGGCGATGTGAAAGTCTCTGAAACAATTTCTATGTTCTGTGTAGCACAGATGCACTTTGCATTTTTGGCAAATGTTGTTGCACTTTTGCTGACACTTCCCGCAACGCTGGCGCTGTTCACTCTCGACGGGGAAGTGGAAATACCCGTCTCCTCTTACTTCTGGCTGTGGCATGGGTTGAACAGGCTTCGTTTTTGGACAAGGAGGTGCTGCTTCAAGGGGTGGGCGACCGCGCTTTCTGCCGTTGGGGGCATGCAGTTGGATGAGAAGAGTTGCAGCCTTTGCTTGGAACTTGCGCTGATTCAGGGGGTTACGTTCTGGCGCACCAAGAAGTGTGCAGACACGGCGTAGGACAACCATGCATTGACCAGCATCATCCTCAGGGTGTGCCAGAAAGGAACAGAGATGCTTAGCACATGACACATGAACACTCTGTACATACCTACTAATACGCGGAGCGGACCCTGTGATTGATAATCACAAGTGAAAATGGCGAAAAAGAACCAGTGACGCTCCCATGTAAAGAACAACACACCCACCTGTGAACTAAAAAGTCATACCTCGAAGACCCAGTGGGTCACCGGTGACACATCACTATTACAGAAGGCTGGCGCGTTCTGTAATCGCCTTATATCTACTCATCTGCAAATCAGAACTCTTCATAAACACATTGCAAGTAAAAATGCCAAAGGATATGTCAAATTCTTATCTTTCAAGGGTGTTACCAGCGTTGAAAGTTGACAGATCGAGACGTGGTGTTTTGGTCAGCAAGAAACCAGTCATATGTAGAAGGGATCGGTCGTTTGAAATATGTCAATACAAAATGCGGTTACTTCCCTTTGTTCCTTAAGCGACCCACTGGGACATGGAGGCAAAAAAAAGGAAAATAAGTTATTTGACTGATCTGTCGAGATCAATTCATTTGTTTGGGTCACAGGTGACCCAGTGTCATGTTACAGTTAAGAGAGGGATCCCAGGCAACCATCGATCAAAGCCCTAGTAGAAAACTTTAATAAGAATCTAGCTGAACGCCTGTTTACCTATTAATATCACAGATAAATTATGGACAGAACGCGTAACACAGAATGGGTTAGGAGATTGCCAGCAGTCTTACGCGCCATGAACAATGAAGAATTTAAAGCACAGGCCTAAACCAGTAAACGCAATCAAATTAAAAAAAAAATTGCATTACTGAAGATGTGCAGGGGGACTCAAAAACTCTTGCTGTTTGGACTAAAAGTAAGATACTTGTATGCTCCTGGAGAGGCAGAGGGCGATGTTAGAATTAGAGCCACAGATCCTATTGGAGCGTAGATGTATATGAAGTGAAAGAATTATGAAAACAAACCCCTCCCGTGTATTATTTAAGAGAGACTCTCTCTTCTAAAAAGCCTGCCCCTAAAAGATTCCTTTGTTCGTGAAGAGCTAGCAAGTTGTCCCGCCAAACACAGTGAGTTAACAAAAAAAAATAGTATTTATTTTTGCTAAACTTATTTTTTGTTAAACTTATTTTTTGGTCTATTTGGGTTTAACCGATCATGTGTTTTGTTTTTCAATTGTTCTGTCTGATTGCTGCAGTGTCTACCTGTTGTAAAGTAAAAGTCTTTCTCCACTCTTTTGAAGTTCAATTTTTTGTCGTCTGTAATCCTCACCATCGGCCATAAGCTTCTGAAAATCTTCGTCCGTAATGTTTTCATCCTGTAATGATTTGCTTATTCTTAATCTTAATGAACAAAGTTTTGCTGATGCTAGGCTACAATGGCAGTGTGCTTTTGTAATTTAGGAGTTTGTTTTTTTTAAAACAGCACTTACAATCATAGACACGGCGCCTAAACCTAAACCAAGGCCCCCTAATGCTAAAGAGGCTGGGCTCCAACCCCAGTAGCTAAAGCAGCAACACTAGACCCAGCACTTACGCTAGCTACAGCTGATGAGCCAGTAATTACATAAGAAAGAGTATTCAAAGCTTTAGCATATTTCTTTTCTAGTAACCCTATACTTATCCAAGTCACTTTCTATTTCCTTTTGAAGTTCCGTTATTTGCTCTAACCTAAACTGTTGAACCTCCATTTTTAAATAAGATTATTTTTAAAATTAATCTTGTACATATCTTCTTATTATTAATTCTTCTGGCAGCACTTCATTAACAGAGTAAACGCAATAAAATCAACATACTTAATGAAAATAAAGTCAAGTACTGTTAGTTTGGTTTTGTCAACCATCACAGTAACCTTGTCAGATGATAAGAAAGTGTTTATTTCATCCCCGTTTTCAGTAATTGCAATACCGAGCTTAAGAGGAGCATCCAAGTCTTCAGCCTTTATTGTACACCTCTAATTAACGTATGTTCTGGCAAACTAGTATGCCCTCCCTCGGAGTAATAAATAAGCGAAAAATCATCGTCATTTGCCTAGGTATTGACGGTAGCGTTGGAGTAAATTCTAAGCCGACAGTGTCACCCCCGACTTCAGCTAAGGACTTCTTTCGCTGTAGCATATATTTCCAGAACCCTGCCAAGGGTATTTAAATTTTTTTC
>CM031627.1:51031518-51034018 GCA_018398815.1 Conus ventricosus
TTGTACCTGTTACCCTAAATTCTAGACTTTGTACCTGTTGCTCTAGGTTCTAGACTTTGTACCTGTTGCTCTAGGCTTTAGACGTTGCAGTTGTGGTTGATACTCTTGTTCAGGAAATATTTTCTCATCATCTGTTCACAACGTATGGCATTTCTAAATCATATTCAGACTTCGCAGCTTCCTTTTAATCATTTGATGCGCTGCCCTTCATCCTGAAAAATTAAGACAATGTCTGTCCTCCACGAATTGATTCACGATTCAGTCAACAGCTATTGAATGGGTAGCTTCTTACCACTGAAATCCTAGGCAAGGTGAATTTATAGGTGGCCATAGTTCGTAGCCACCATTGGATCACCTCCTGCCTTAATCAATTCTGCCGGTATGTTGTCAACACCGGGCGATTTTCCTGCTTTCATTGATGATAAGGCTCTAATGATTTCCCCACGTGTTATATTATCCTTGCTGTTATTTGTTGGTTCCGGCGCGACAAGGATTGATGAATTTCCCTCAGCGTTGTGCGAGTAAAGCTCAGAACAGTATTCTGTCCATCGTTGTAGTATCTTTTCATTCATCGTTGAGACATTTACCGTTTTTGTCATGGATCGTTGTTATCTTGGCTTGTTTCTTTCCCGTTAGGTCCTTGACAATTTTATAGGCTGCTTTGCTGTTGTTGTTTTTCAAATTATTATCAATCTCTTGGCATTGGTTGTCAATCCAAGTTTCCATAGTTGCCTTCATCTCAGTTTTAACCTTCTTGTTAACATCATTGTACTCTCTTTTTCCTTCTGGGTTGTTCTTTTTGTTTTTCAATTCACGACGTTTGTCACAAAGTTCCAGAATTTTCGTCGGTGACCCATGGATTCTTCTTTGGCCGATGTTTACCAAGCACTTCTGCTGCTGTTTCTGTGACAGCTTTGTTGAAGGAGTCGGTGAAGGATTCTATGTTGATGTCTTCATTTGCCAGGACAAGTAGAGGTGCAAATTTTCCTCCAATATTTGCTTGAAATGCTTCCTTTATGTTAGGGTCTTTTAGCTTCTCCAGATTGAACTTTAACCTGATGTTTCCTTTCTTTTTGTTGTTTTTGAGGCGGAGTGCGAATGTCATGAGGACCATTTCGTGGTCACTTCCAATGTCTGCTCCAGGGAAGCTTCTGGTTCTGGCAATGTTGACACTCGACTGGAAGCGTTGTTTTACCATGAGTAATCGATTTGATTGTGATATAATCCTCCAGGACTATGCCATGTTATTCTCCTGGACATCTTGTGTGGACCGGCAGGAGGCAGGAGGTGATCCAATGATCCAATGGTGGACATGTTACTTGCAATATGCAACAGAATCTGGGAAACCGGGAATGGCCTACTCCCTGGACGCAGTCACTTATCATCACGCTACCAAAGAAAGGCAACCTACAGCAATGCCAAAATTATCGCACGATTAGCCTCATCAGCCACCCAAGCAAAGTTATGCTGAAAGTAATCCTAAATAGACTGAACCCACAAGCAGAAAAGATCATCGCTGAAGAACAGGCGGGGTTCAGGCCAGGACGAAGTACCATAGAACAAATATTCAACCTAAGAATACTGTGTGAGAAGTACAACCAAAACCAACAACATCTGTACCACGTATTCATAGACTTCAAGAAGGCCTTCGACCGAGTGTGGCATGAAGCATTATGGGCAACAATGAAACTCTCCAACATCAATGCCAATCTCATTGGAACTATTGAAAGCCTCTACAATAAAGCACCAGCGCCGTTTTCTTCGGTAACAACATAGGCGAGTGGTTCCGAACTACCGTTGGGGTGCGACAGGGCTGTCTACTCTCCCCCACACTTTTCAATGTCTTCCTTGAGAGAATTATGACCGATGCGCTAGAAGACCATGAAGGAACTGTAACCATTGGAGGGAGAATCATCACCAACCTCCGTTTTGCCGACGACATAGATGGACTAGCTGGAAACGAACAAGAGCTAGTGCACCTGATCAACAGACTCAACAACACCTCTGCTGATTATGGCATGGAAATAAGTGCGGAAAAGACAAAGGTCATGACTAACAACCCAATCGGCTTTACCCAAGACATAACCATCAACAGCAAAAAGCTTGAACCAGTCAACACATTTAAGTACTTGGGGGCAACAATCTCAGATGAAGGATCAAGACCTGAAATCATCTCAAGAGTCGCTCAGACCACAGCTACGCTATCTAAGCTAACGCCTCTTTGGAGAAATAAAAAACATCTCCATCAGCTCAAAGATTAGACTGATGCGATCCTTAGTCATGGCGATATTCTTATATGCTTGTGAGTCATGGACGTTGAAATCAGACCTTGAGAAAAAGATCCAAACAATGGAAATGAGGTGCTTCAGACGACTCCTTGGCATCTCATACAGAGATCACATCAGCAATGTGGAAGTTAAAAAGCGCATCGTGAATGAAATTGGTCCATATGTCGATCTCCTAACCTCAGTAAAAAGACGCAAACTGAAATGGTATGGAC
>CM031627.1:51039018-51091518 GCA_018398815.1 Conus ventricosus
AGTTCTTTAAGTTTCTACTTAAGTCACTCAAGTTCTTAATAAGTTCTTGATTAAGTCACCTCAAGTTTTTAAATTAAGTCATCCAAGTTCATAACTAAGTCATCCTTAAGTAAAACCAAGTTCTTATTCAAGTCAATTATAATTATTTATTAAGTTCTTAAAGTATTATTTGCATCTGAAATGGGTCAAAATGATCTTTTGTTGTTGGCGGTTCTGGCATGCTTTTTTGTTCATCTTCTATATTTAGTGGTTGAGATTGTTCGGACTGCTTTGGGTTTTGTTGTCTTTGTTTATATATTTTATAACCGTAATAACCACCCCCAACAGCAGCAAGGGCGCCAAAAATGGCAACAGTTTTAAGTTCAATATTCCATGAAGGCTTTGGTGCTGTAGGCCTTGAATCAACTTGTTCTTGTTCTGGTGTTTTTATAGCCGGTATTGAAACAACTGTTGGCGTTGGCGGCGTTATGTTTTCATTATGAGCTATATTCTGTGATTGTAACATTAATTTTTTTGTTTGTTCCACTCTGCTAATTTTTTTCCTGCTGCAACGCGTCCAGGATGAGGGGGGCTACTGACCACTTTCACCTGATTCAATGTTTTCTGATTCTGATTCTGCTGATTTTTCTGGCTCGGTCATTTTGAAGGGAAATAAAATTATATGATTAAAAGTAATTAATCCCTGATTAGCGGCGATAAAATGTTCCAAATCTGTAATATAATCACACCAGAGACTCTATGATTTGTTAAAAGGATCCTGCTTAATATACATAAAATTTGTTCTAATCAATGGGACAAATCGGCCTACTAGTTTATGTACAACTAAGCCGTTTGCCCACATTTTTTACCATTTTGATCCTAGTTGCGCCTTATACCTGTTATGATACTTTATAATGTCTTGGGATTTGTTAATCTGTCTATGCGAATTGGGGAACTTTTTGTTTTCATGCGCCAAAGATCTGCCCATGTCATCTCCTTTTGGGGCATAATAGCTTGCTCATCAACTTGGGTCATTTTAATTTATAAGTTCAGGAATGTTTAGAGATCATCGCTGTTCATTTTTTTATAAATTTTAATTATTTTATTTTTAAAAATGAGACCCCAAAAAATGTTACCAATTTGTATACCATTCTGCTGTTATTGGAGGCCTAAGTGTAGGATACACAATGCTTGGTAAAAGCTTGTTAAAAATAAAACCGGCAGATCTTGGCAAAACTAGACTTTGAAGATTTGGCAAAGCTGATTGCTATCATTGCAGCTTCGTTCGCTACAAAAAGATTTTTAGTAAAGCAAGGAATAATTCCAGACAGTATAAATATGTAAAATAAAAATACATTTATAAAAAATGGCTTCATTCGTAATGATGTTGGGTTTGGCGCAGTAGTGAATGCGCTTGCTTTTAGGGGAAAAGTAATTAGCATTTAGTAAACTGCGGGATGACGGGGAGAGAAAAAGACATAACAAGCTATGGAGCAATAGCAGCTGCAAAAGACACCTATGAAAAGCAGAGAATTGAGCAGTTAGATTTTATTAACGACAAACTGAAAAAACAGGGACATGCAGTTACACATTTAAAGATGTTGATCAAGCAATAAAAGAATATTATCTTGTAAACAGGCAAACCAATCGAGACATTGCCCCACCAAAATTCAGGGGACTTTTATCACCCTCAGAAAAAAAAAATGCAAGAAATGTGGTTTTTGTCTTTGGCATGACGTGTGTATTTTGTTGGCATAATATTGGCTGAATAAAAATGAACAAAATCTATATTTTGCCAAAAGGATATTGGAAGGGAATCACGGCAAAAAAAGCCCAAGCAAGCAGCGGGAGTCAGTGAACAAACAGCAAAGGGTGGTTTCTAAACAAGCGATTGGCAAATTTATTTACCTGCCCTAAACGAATACAAAGACCACACTTTGTGAATACAATACCGAACGACACCATCAAATGGATCTTCTATATTTACCCATGATACGATTAGACGAAAAGATTTAAGTTTGCCTCACAGTCATTGAATAGTTCAAGATATAAAGATGCGGAAACCGTTAAAACAAAAGAGTGCTTCTGCTGTTGCTGTCGCTATACAAACTGATATACCAACGAGGCCCCTAACTTATTCTCGCATGATTCAAGTCGATGATGGAAAAGAATTTAAAGGCCCAGTGAATCAATTATTGTTAAACCCTAGGCTACTGTTAAAAGAGGCATCCCAGGAGTTCACAGATCACAGGCTTTAGTTGAAAACTTTAAACAAACAGTTATCTGAAAGACTTTTTTCCTACCAGTATCACAGAGAGCTGATTGACAATTCTCGCAAAACAGAATGGGTTTTGAAGACTGCCCTCAGTTTTTTCACGCAATTGAATAATGAGAATTTAAAGGGCTAAAACCAGTACAAGCAATCAAAAAAACAAACAATAGATGTTGTTGAAGGGAGTCTTCATCCAGCAAACTATTGCGTTTGGTTTAAAAGTAAGGTACCTTATATACCGGGGGAAGCAGAAGGGGACACTGCATCAGGGTAACAGAATCCAGTTTGGAGTGTTGATCCGCCCTATGAAATAAAAAAGAATTGTAAAAATGAAGCGCCCGTGTATTATTTACGAGAAATGACACAACAAAAACCTGCTCACAAAGATCTTTTGTAAAGGAAGAATGAGATTATCGCAGGCACAGTTCCAGTTGCTTAATTAAATTTTTAATTTACATAAAATGGAAGCACAGAACGAAACAAGAATGATAAAGGAAGAGACTTAGAATTGATAGGGAATCATTATTGATACGAGTTCTACTATTAAGGAATTATTTACGAGGGTTCATCGGTACATGGCAATGCATCCAGATCACCTACAACCCAAATTCTCAAATTTTGATCATCAGATATGGGAAAAGAATATCTTGAAATAATAAAAAAAATTCGAGCGCATCAAGCAAACATGAAAAAAGATTTAGCTGAATTGGATGATGATATGAATGAGCTTATAACAAAACTTGAGGAAAAATATGAAGAAGGTATGTATTTATGACGTTCTCCAGTGCCCAATTGCATATGAAAACTCTGGATTAACAAATACTCGTTTAGTGTTTGTTCTATCTAATGACTTCTTTGTTACAACAGTTGTGTTGATTTCATGTAGATTAGATCGTAGTTTTACGTTGTCATGATGAAAAGTATGTTTATTGAACAATGCTTCTTTGTAGTTGTCATGCGATATGTTTGACTGCACAACACTGCGAGATATTCCCTTTGCTTTCTTAATGGTTTTCTCCTGGCACGAAAGACTGTACATTTTCGACCTTAAACCAACAAACTCCTTGATCACCCCTCCAGATAATTCATCCTTCATCTTTCCTAAAACCTTCTTGTTTATGGTTGAATGCAAAGTCGAATCTTTAGGATAATCAGATGTGTCGTACCATCCCGCATGCCCTTTAGCTACTTCTAATTCCATGTCTTTATAGATGTCTTCAGTAGGGATATCTATAACAAAACTATCTGTATCTGTGTAAAGTACTCTGGACTCTGGATACGTGGGTTTAAAGTAGTCATAAAGAAATTCTAACATCAAAAGCTTTGATAATTCTAAAACAGTAAACCCAATAAATACAGGTTTGTCCAATTTGACTTTCTTTTTTTCATCATTATGCCAAAAAGCTGATCATGAAATCTTCTAAAGTCCTGATAATTTGGTTTTGAAGTCAGCTTAATTGCTTCGTTCTCTTTAGTGACCAATCTGACATCTTTACGCTTGTGCGGGTTTTCCATAGTCTTTCCGAAACAGCTGATGTTCATTAGCTTGAAAAAGTCTTTTCTGAAGCATCTGCGGATTAGTTCTGAGATCAGTGTTCTTCAGGGTGTATGGTTTCATGAACTGTTCTTGATCAAAAGCAATTACACGATGAACTGCTCTCAACTTCAAACCATGTCTTAAATAAAATTGTAGAAGTCTGTAATGGCAGACATAATTTTTTTTGTCTCGAAGATTAGGCACAAGTTTAGGCGGCTCTCTTGGATTCATCTTTAGACTTTCTGCTGCTAATGGGTAGTCATTATGCAGGTCATGGAGTTCATGAGGATATTCTAAGTCAACTTCTAGAATGTATCCACGCTGTTGATCTGACGCCAAACTGCCCAACCACTTTAATGCTCCTTGAATATTATTCGTACCGCCGCTAGTGTACATTTTAAAGTTGCGTAACGGAAGTGATTGCGCCATTGCCCATCCATACAGATTGTTTGCATCTAAATACATGAGATAGTTAGACCTTTTACTTGGATCATAATCATCTAGGTATTTGTTGTTTGCTTTACAGTAATGATGCGACGCCATACTAATTCCTCCACGCAATCCGTTTTCAATCATCTGAATCATTGGTAGGTCAGACAATAAATCAATCTGTACTCCAGTAAACTTAAGAAGCGTCCCAGCTCATCCCAGGCGCAGAAATATAATGCGCAGGATCCAGGCTATAATGTTTCATGCAGGTCTTTCTATAATTTTTCAAAGACGTCCGCCAACAAACATACATCGGCCTTCAAGTATGAATCATGATAGTCCTCCATCGTTTTACACTTTAACTTTGCCACGCATCTTGAGCATGTTGGTAATCAGAATCACTGATGTCCTTTCCTCTGAGACTAGAAAAGAACGCGCCTTTAGGAGGAAGTGTGTCTTCATCAAACCTTTCCCAACTGTTCATGTACTCATAAGGTAAACTCCCTTTCTAACAAGTGTTGGGTCAAAAATCTTCTCGTTATTGAGCAGGACTTTACGGACATAGCCAGTGCCTCTAATGATCCCATCATGTGCTGCATAGAGTCATAAAAAGACATGTTATTTAAAGTGAAACACATGTACTTTTCTGATGACTGTGCAATGCATGACACCTTGAAAGCATCGTCTACTGCTTTCATTATAAGATGAGAGTCGTAACCTCGCAAGTTATGAAAGAAGATGGCAGCTTCCATGTCTTAGGATCAAACTTTAGTTGAAGATTGCATTTCGAGGGCTGACTGCTAGAAGTCAGTAACTCGATTTTTTTTCGATTTTGAGATTTTATACTCTTCTGATAGATTTGGACTCTCTCTTTCCGATGGCGATGTCAGATTTTCGTTTCTAGTAAAATTGATTGAGTTATTAATTAAAACCTAAATCAATTATCTTTTATCCCTGGTTCTTTTGATAGCAAAAAGTACTTAAGTAAAGTTCCAGACTTATAGCTCGATTTGTTCTACAGGGCACCACACAAGTGGGGGAGCTAAATTACGTATCTTGCTATCATGACTTTAGCAGTGACAGCAAAGCACTCATTTGCCTGGCAGAGTACTGCTAGAACTCGGATTCTCAACTTACTGAGTTATAGCAAACAAGTTTTCTTTTAGAATCATCTCTTGCCACTGGCCAAAACATAGCAGGTGCAAGATACCGACTTGTAGCAGTAGCGTCGGGGGTCTGCTAGTGTAAACTTGGTGTTGAGATATGTGCATCTGGCACTTGTTCGGTTGGTACTATCAATTAAACACATCGGGCAGTGGGCAGCATTTCCAGCGTGGGAATGGCTCCTTAATTTGGTTACCACGACTAGGGACGATTTCCTGGACACAGCAGTTTTCTTCCCATTTGCCATTTTCATTTGAAGAAGCAACACATTTTCTCAGTCGGATTTTCCAGCCTTTGTTCTTCCCATTTTGCCATTTTCAATTGAAGAAGCAACACACTTTCCCAGTTGGATTTTCCAGCCATTTTTCATCGCATTTCTCTAAAACGGTAATGATGTTTTATTTTCTGTCACTGTCTCTGTCTCAGTTTCTCTTTTCTCCTCCTCCCTCCCCCCCCCCTCTCTCTCTCTCTCTCTCTCTCTCTCTCCCCTCTCTCTCTCTCTCTCTCTCCTCCCCTCTCTCTCTCTCTCTCTCTCTCTCTCTCAATAATCTTATCTCTGTGCATGTGTGTGTTCGTCTGTAATACAAGCGAAATTACATAAGTTATGCATGTGTGTGTGTGTGTGTGTGTGTGTGTGTGTGTGTGTGTGTGTGTGGTGTGTGTGTGTGTGTGTGTGTGTGTGTGTGTGTATGTGTGTGAGTGTGTGTGTGTGTGTGTGTGTGTGTGTGAGAGAGAGAGAGAGAGAGAGAGAGAGAGAGAGAGAGAGAGAGAGAGAGTTTTATTATTTAAGTAATATCATCATGGGCTGATGCAACTGTTTTGTTGTTTACAGCCGCGTGTAATGATGGCAGAAGGAGCTGAATATCACCGGACGAGGCAGTGCCCCCCAGTGAGGACGAGGATGAGGAGGACGAGCCATTGTCCTGCTCTCAGACGTAAATATAGGACTGATTGTTCAAGTGATGATGAGCCGCTTATTAATAAAGCGAAACAATCAGCTGACAATGCACTTGATGCAGCAAAACGTGCGAGCTTGGAAGAGCTAAAAAGCGTCAAAAAGAGACACTGGCCCACCAAACCTCACTTGACAACATCCTTGGATCAAATGGATGCGTTCGCGTTCCGATCAAAGCTGATGGCAATTGCTTTTTTGAAGCTGCAGTGACACACATCGAAGGCGTGACAGCCAGTGAACTACGGGCCAAGCTGTGTGATCTTCTCCTGACAGAGAGGCAGCTGTTCATGCCATTTCTGGGGGCTGAGGCGCGTGACATGGACAACACTGCTTACATCGATGCCATCGAGGACCTCCGGACTGAAGGTAAATGGTCCACAAGCATTGCTGATCTCTTGCCACTGGTCCTGGCAGAATGGACCAAAAAGGCATGTGGAGATCTTCACAAGCGGGGTCCAAACTCACTGTGGAGCCGATAAACGCTGGAGAATTGACAAAGCCAAATATCAGTCTTGCCCTGTTTCAATGCGACCCTCAACACTACGATGCCTGCATGTTCATTCCGCAGCCCACAGAGCAGTCCAGCTATGACTCAAGCGGTGTGACACAGAATGACACCTTCCCTGACACTTCAGCAAGCCATGCATCTCCAGGGTCTCCTCAGCAGCATTCCACCCCAAGAAAGCAGGGCCTCTACAACACCCTACCAAAAACGAAACTGTCAAGGGAACGTTCTGCCAACCCACAAACGTGGAAAAAGAACGTTAGAAAGGCTCTGAAGCTGCAAGGTAAAGAACATGTAGCTCAGTCAGGAAAAACCATTCAGCAAAAGGAAATACGCTCTGCTGACTGCACCAAATGCAGGTTTGATTGTAAAAAAATTGAAAATGATGATCGCCAGGCAATTTTCGACATTTTCTATGCCTTGCCATCCTATGACAGACAAAAGCAGTTTGTATGCTCAAATATCACTGAACAAGAGAGCAAGACCATACTCGGCAAGGACAAGTGTCCATTACCCAAGAAACGCATCGTACCAGATCCTATCACTTCACCATCAATGGCAGCAGGGTCAGGGTGTGCAAGAAGTTTTTTCCTGCGACCCTGGATGTTGGAGAGGGCTATGTCAACCATGCCATGGCCAACAGCGACATGGGCACCTTTACAGGAAGTGATGGACGGGGAAAACACCCAGCTCACAACAGGACACAGACAGCTGCGGTGGAAGACGTACGAGAGTACATCCGATCCTTCCCCTGTGTTGAGAGTCACTACACAAGAAAGGACACCAAGAGACAGTACCTTGACCCTGCTCTCACCGTCACCAAGATGTACAATCTGTACAAGGAGAAATGCCAGGCTGAGGGAAGCACTCCCGTGTCTTGTCGTAAATACAGAGATGTATTCAATTCGGATTTCAACTTATCCTTCCACAAACCAAAGAAAGATCAGTGCCTAGTGTGTGTGAACTATGCGGCAAAACTCAAAGAAGGCATAACAGAAGATGAGGAAAAGGAATACCAGAGGCACACCCAGATGAAACTAAGAGCAAGAGAGGAGAAGGCAAAAGACAAGGAGCTGGCCAAACAAGATTCGTCAATCCATGTTGTTACTCTTGACCTCCAGGCTGTTCTACCAACCCCATGCGGCCTTGTTAGTCAATTGTACTACAAGCGCAAACTCTCTGTGTACAATTTCACGGTGTATTCTCTGGCAGATGGAAAGGCAACCTGCTATGTTTGGGATGAGACAAATGGAAAGAGGGGCTCAGTGGAAATTGCCTCTTGCTTTCTCTACTTCCAGTCACTTCCAGTGACAGTGAAAGAGGTTGTGCTCTACTCAGACTGCTGTGAGGACAAAATCGCAATCAGTACTTAGCAGTAGCCATCCTGTACGCCCTCGAGCAAGTTCACAATATCACTTCAGTCACCCACAAGTACCTGGAGACCGGCCACACGCAGATGGAATGTGATTCTATGCACTGCATTCGCACAAAAAGCAAGCCCTGTTTACACTCCCAGTGGCTGGGATATTATTTTTCGCATGGCGAGGCGGCACAACCCCTACACTGTCGTCCCCATTCGGTTCAGTCAGATCCTTGACTTCAAGCACCTGGCATCACAGGTCATCCGCAACACCAAGGTGGACAGCCACAACAAGCGAGTGAGCTGGCTGAAGATGAAGGTGATCCACTTCAGCAAAGGCCAAGACACCATGTACTTCAAGTACGACTTTGATGACATTGATTACCACCAGCTCTGTCTCTCAACACCCTCAGCAAGGAGGAGGCAGCCATCTCTGGGGCAGATCATCAAGCCCCGTTACCAGTGCAAGCTGCCCATTTCAGAGGCCAAGAAACGAGACCTGCTTTCCCTGTGTCGCTCAGGTGTGATTCCAGAGGAGCACCACCCCTTCTACAACAACCTGCCGACCTTGGCCAACCAGGTGGACTGTCTGGAGGAGCTGGATGTGAACGACTGTGACAGTGGGGAGGAGACAGACTAGAATTTGCTGCAAATCTGTTTGGGGAGGGTGGGATGGGGATGGGTTGTGTGTGTTATCAGTCGTTACTGTTTAACCGCAGAGAACAATGATTATCACAAATATTGTGCTGTGCTAGAACTGACTTAGAGAACAATGATTATCACAAACAGTGTGCTGTGCTAGAACTCATTTAGAGAACAATGATTATCACAAACAGTGTGCTGTGCTAGAACTCATTTAGAGAACGATGATTATCACAGTGTGTTGTGCTAGAACTGATTTAGATTATTCATGAAAGGAAAGCTTGAAACTGTACATGTTCTGAATTGTGGAGAAGGCATTTGTGAGATCGGAGTGGTATGTGGATTTCACTGTTGGAATAACTATAATCTTGGATGGCTATGTCTCAACAAAATATTCTTCGTCAGCGGCGAAAAAAACGGAGGAGAACAGTTGGTATGTACAGTTTTTATGTCTTTTTTAGTATTGTACATAGTTTTATTTGCAATGTTTGATTGATCAATGTTTCTCCTCATGGGGAAAGGCACACTTACTTTGTTTTCCATGTCTTGCCTGTCTATCAAGTTGAAGGAATATTTTAACTAAAAAGACTTAAGTGCAAATGCATAGTTTATCTCTAGAAACACACTCCATTTATCTCAGAAGGAAGCTTAATAAAACTTCTTAATTCGAGTTGAGGATTTTTGTCAGTATGTTGTAAGGGACCCATGCCATAAGAAAACCTGCTAGAGGTAATTATTTTGGGATAAAGACTGATAGCTCCCAGGATTGGCCAGCAATAGGGGGGAATAGTGCGTGCTAGAATTCAGCAATCCAAGTTGAGTACTTCAAGCAGCCACAGTGCAACCGCCCTGTACCACTTACGGGTGGGCTACATCTCAGTAACAGTTGTTAC
Organism: Conus ventricosus; assembly: GCA_018398815.1. Lineage (NCBI taxonomy): Eukaryota > Metazoa > Mollusca > Gastropoda > Neogastropoda > Conidae > Conus > Conus ventricosus. Next base: position 51,048,755 of record CM031627.1, read on the forward strand.
TAACTTCTAGCAGTACAAACCCTGGACAGAACAGTGGGTCAAAATGCTGCTGAAATTGCTTAATTTCAGTTGGTACTACACATTACATAAAAAATGAATGTAGGCATTGTTTTAAACCTTTACATATTTACATCACCTTTACACCATATGTTTACGTTGAACATAGTGAATTTGCAAAGCATTCCGCTCATAAGAAACATAAATATAGCTGCTCAAACTTTCTCTTTGTGTTTTCTTCAAAAGTGCAAAATTCAAGTTACGAAGTTCTAGCAGTCAGCCCTCGTTATGATAGAAATAACATTTATACAATCACCACTATTACAACAAATAATGTAAATCTTGAGAAGCCATGGCTGAAGTGTGTGAATATGTCTTCTCTCTCTCTCTCTCTCTCTCTCTCTCTCTCTCTCTCTCTCTCTCTCTCTCTCTCTCTCTCTCTCTCTCTCTCTCTCACTGTCCGGGGGGGGGGGGGGGGGGGGAGGATGCACAAGATGGCGACTTGACAGTAGCTGCCGACTCAGTCTTTCAAGTTAAAGTGAATTTGGCGAGAGTTGGGCTGAAGCTACAGTGAATTATCGTGTTGTTGTGAAACTGTATTGTGTGTTGGTACAAGAGGCGCAGGGTCATGATTGAATTGAACCCGTGGAGGGCCAGTATTGGCCTCTTTCACTCTTCCAATCCAGGTGTGTTCACGTTCAAACATGGGACAACATGAGTGGGCGATGGTGAAGTGGACGTGACACTGACTGACATTCTCATAGCGTGTATGGTCATTGTTATTGGAGCAAAATGTATTTAGAGTTAAGTATCAAACACAGTGGTGGTGTACAATGTTCCCTTCCTACCTACAAGCCAGGATGGCAGTAAAATCAAAGGGACAATACAATGTGGGGGAATGTGTATATTGGATTGAACATTGACAGTGACACGCTGTGTAAAGTTTATATGCAAGTGCCGATCGTCTTTTCTATGCGGTCAGCGCAGTGTTCTCAGCATGGAGAATCTTGCTGAGTAACGATGTCGAGGTCAACCCAGGGCCAGTTGACGGGCAGCACGTGGAACGCGCGGAAAAGAGTGAGAAAACTGGGTCGGACTTGTTGACAGTTGAAGGAGACAGGCAGTTTACTTCAGGGGCAGTGTCAAAAATTCAGGCAGCTAACCAGTTCCAATCTCAACAGCTTCAATCACAATTTGATGAACAAAACAGACAGTTCAGTCAACAGAGAGAGGAGCAAGCACAACAGAACATGGCCATTAGAGATTAACTGAGTGAGATTAAGAACGACTTAAGAAAAGTATCAGAAAAATATGAAGCAATTAATAAATGTTGTGATTAAACTAGAAAGTGAGACGTAAGACGTCAGGGTGGATGACATTTCTTCAGATCTGAGTGATTTATATGAAGATGCTACGGAAGGTAGAGAAGAATGTGTTAGAATGTGTGCTGTTGTGGATGGGGTGAAGGGAGAAATGTATCAAATGCATGATAAGACTGACAGATTGGAGGGATTCTCACGTTGAGATAACCTCCGTATGTTTGGTGTTGCCCCTGTTGTACATGGAAATAGAGAGGACTATGATGCATGTACTAAGGCAGTGTGTGAGGCATTGAATGGGGTAGATGGGACCAGGGAGTGGATAGAGGCGGACATAGATCGGGCACATAGAACAGAAGAGAGAAGACAGGAGAACCAAAAAACTATGATTATCAAGTTTATATGGTGGAAAGATAAAATGATGTTGGTTAGAGACAGGGAGTTCAGGGGGAAGTTAGAAAAGAAGGGGATAAGGATAGCAAATGATTTGACTCACAGACAAATGAACATCACCGCAAAGAGAGATGGCGAAGCAGCTTTCTTTCGTAAAGGGAAAACTTACAGTTGGGCCTCATAGGAATGAGGACAAAAGATATGCAGAGGTGGCTGCAAGAACAGGTGGCAGCACCAGAAAGAATAATCCTTCCTCCACCCACTGGGACTCAGATCACAGTCAGCCCCTCCCCCTTTCCCCACCCAGGAATTCCATATAGCCCCTAACTCCAGGTCATCGCAGAACCCGTGCAGACTGGTGTCGTCAGCACATTCGCTGGACGAGGCAGCGGTGGTCTCAGGTAATGTTTTCTGATGAGTCCCGCTTCTGCTTGGCCTTCAATGATGGCAGGACCCGAGAGTGGAGAAGGGCAAGAGAACTTTTTTTTTTTGATGCCACAGTTCATGATGTATATCGCTGTGTAGGAGGTTCTGTAATGGTCTGGGGTCCTTCTTCTTCTTCTTCTTCTTCTTCCTAAAATACTGGTTCACTCAAAAACGAGTAGGTCACCAGCGCGCATGTTAAAAAGAAAAATAAAATAACATAAAACAGTGCGACTCAGACTGTTGGCCCCTGGAGCAAATCTAGAAAACAAGGGGTCGCACTCAATATTCAAGAAGATAAAAGCAATGGCCAAATTCAGGCCCAGGTAATAGTAAAATATAGGGGAAGTAAAAATAGAAAATCGTCAATTATGCAGATCTCAAAAACTGTCGAATCAATTTGTTCTTGAATGAGACCGCACCGTGGCAATCTTGATGGCACCGGCAGTGATTTTCCACAGCCGTACAGAATGGGATAAAAAGAATGTAAGTGGCTGTCAATATTGATGCAGGTATGGTATAACATTGCCCGCCACTCTGGTGCTACTTTTATTCAATACTAATTGTTCATTGGAATATCAATTACTTTAGTCTCCCTTTGAAAAAGGTGTTAAGTTTAATAAAAGCTCTTCTCTCTTTAGGGTTTCCATTCTAATTCCTCATGTTTTCCTAGTATTCCCTTTTCTCTGATGGGGTTTCCCCTGTTGCGAACCGTGCTGCTCTCTTCTAAATCTTTTCAGGTTATCAATGTCCTTTAGATGGTAGGATCCCAAATGAGCAACCATATTCCAGTACTGGTTAACCAGTGTTTGGGAGCAGTCGTCTTTAACCCTTTTTGGGGGGGTCATTGTTATTTTCCCGTGTAAGAAAGCTAAGATGTTTTTTGCTTTCTTACATATAAATTGTAATGTTTTTCCATTTGAGAGACTATCTTATCACGCCTAAATATTTTGCGCATTAGTTTCTTTAAGAATGTATTTTGGATAGAATAATTGATCTAATTAGTGAGCGTTTGTTACATATACGCAACACTTGGACTTTTGGGATGAAACTCCATTTCCAAGTTCTTTCCCACTTTGTAAAGCGTTTAGATCTTCTTGTGAATGCGTGTATCATTCTTGCTTCGGATTGTTCTATATACTAAACTGTCATCTGCAAAAGCCTTATTTGTAGTTCCAGGAGAGAGATTTTATTATGTCATTTATATAAAATTTAAAAAAAACAAGGGGCCCCAGAACAGTTCCTGTGGTACGCCGACAAGACTGGTTTACAATGGGATGACGACCCCTTCACAACAACTTTCTGCGTTCTCCCAAAAAGGAATGATCTAGCCTTTTAGCAAAGAACCGCCAATGCAATGTGTTCTTATTTAAGCAGCAGGCCCTCATGGTCAAACCCTTTTCAAAGGCTTTAGAAAAAATTAATAAAATTGCATCCATTTGCTGTCTGTTGTTAAGGCAGTTACTAAATCATTGAGAGTTTTTTATAAGTTGAGTCTCAAACTCCTTCGCTGTCTAAACCATGCTGGGCGTTATTTAAGAAATCATATGTGTCAAGATGATCCCTTATGCTACTATATTTATGTGTTCAAGTAATTTAGCTGATATGGATGTAAGAGTCAGGTCTTAGTTCTCTGCTTTTTTTTTGTCCCCCTTTTTTTAAATAGGAAAAATGCTCGCATTCGCCCTATCGGTATTCCCCCTGGCCAGTGAAGCTTGGTAAAGTTTGGTAACCTCACTAATTCTTGGCAATAATTTTAAGAGTTGCCAGGAACGCTCGGGACCAGTAGCTTTTTTTTCTTGATTTTAGTCAGAAATTTAAAATACTCTGCTTTGTTTACTTTGAGTTTTGTATTTCGGGGTTTATCATCACCTTTGTCTAACTTTAAATTAAAGGTTTGGGATTTGGGGAAAAGAAAAAAAATGCTTGTTTAGTAAGTTTGCTTCCCCTTCGGGTCTGTATTAGGTTTTTTTGGTTGTTTTCGGGTTGGGAAACCCCAATGTTGCCCTGTTTTACTCCTTATGAAGACCATAATTTCTTTTTTTGATGATCCCCTTCCAAAATACGAATTAAAACATAATTGGTGTGAGCAGTTAATTCTCTTGACACTTCTTTTATATGTTTATACCTAACCCAGTAATCTTTTGAAATTGGAATTTTGGTTTCAATTTCTTAAAGAAACGATGTTTCCTTTAACAAACGTTTAGTTTTTGTAGTAATCCCGGCGGTGGTTTTTGCTTGAAAGTTATTTTGTAGGTTTTTGTATCCATAATAAATTCCCCGTTTGTTTTTTACATTCCAAAAAATATGACATTATCTTTAAAACTATATGCCCCCCAAAAAAAAACGACTGAAAATTATGAGTATCCCCGGCAATTTTGGTAAATTGCTTGGTTCCGAGTTGTGGGTTTTTTAGGGGGTTTTTCTTCGAAAGGGTTGAAAGTTACCTTTTAAGGAACTATGTCATGACCCAGGCCGCAAATTAAATTCCCGATTGCCCAAAGCGCGGGGCAATGGTTAAAAAATAAACCGGAATGCCTTACCACGAGTGGTGATTCAATGCTGTCTAATCCAAGGCTTTTGGGGGCATCAAAAAATGAGTATTAATATTTTTATGTATTGTTTTCCCGTATGGATCTTCGCCCCAATCAATATTGGTAAATTAAAAATCTCACCAATCATAATATTGCCCTTCCTTTTTGGGCCAAAAAAATTTAGAAAAGTCTCTGCAATATTAGAAATGTTTGAATTCAGTTGTCAAGACAGATCCCCCCTTTTCTATTCAAGGCACGTGACAGGGGTATGGTACCGCGATGGATTGTGGCCTCGATCCAGCCATCTTCAGGGCCTGGGGGAAAGCTGTGTTCTGAAGAGACAATGCCGGCCCCACCCAGCCCCTGTCGGGCCCTTTTTAGGCAAGAGGGGTCTCGGATGCAGGGCCATTTGTTCACCCGTTGGTTCCCTTTTAGCCCTTTGGTTGTCCCTTGGCTGGAGGGTTTGCAGGGAACCCTTCTGTTGGGTGGCCGCTCAGTTTTTCCCTTCAGCAGGATGGACGCTATCTAGGACCCCGCTGGACTCCATGCGTTTGACCTGCGTGAAAGCCCGGAGCAAAGGGCCAACGCGGTACTGGTGGGCGTTTTCACAGTGGCTTTTTTGACTTTGCTGAAGAAGGATGACTGGACATTAAAGCTCACTGTTCACGTCCGATTCGTTGATTTCGTTCAATGTTGGTGTTGAATAAATTTTGATAACTTTGAGACAGTTTTCTTGAAATTGGCTGTGCTGTTGTGATCTGGGAGACGTCATTGGATGTGGCCCTTAACTTTTTGCCAGTAGTAATTAGTTGCAGATGCATCTAATTTCAGAAGAAAGAAATGTTCGGTAACAACTACTAATGTTTGATTTTTTTTTCAATCACCTTACGCCACTTGATGACCTTATCCAAAAACGGTTTCGTTCTCTTCACTACTATGAATAATAGTGAGATGGACGTTCATGTTTCAAGTGGTCGAACGGAAATGATTTACTACGGTAAATATGTGTGCCTGTGTGCGGCACCTGTGTGAATGGATATTTTGTTAAAAAATTACATAGTCATTTTGAATGTAATTTGGAATGATGAAAAAAGTACGTAACTTTCTTTTTCTACTACATAGTTGCGAGTCCTAGCATTAATATTAATTGAAAAATTAAACTAAACTTACGTAGAAAGATGACGTTTAATTTGAATTATTCAGAGCTTATCGTAAGGTGGGAGTTACGTGAGAATCAGCGCGTGCGCCAGCCAAGAACAGTCAGTGTTTAGAGCTGAGAGTAGTCACTAGACTTACCATAGTGGTGACTTTGAACATTCAGAGCCTTACTGAGGGAGGGCACATAAATCTCCCTCCTTATGATAGGCTCTAAATAATTCAAATTAAACGTCATCTTTCTAAGGAGGTCTAGTTTAATTTTCAATTATTCATCGCCTGTCTTCAGTCGTACAGAGTCACGTGAGATTTAGAGCATGTAGTGACTACTCAGCATTTCACATAACTGTAAAAACAAATTGCAGTCATCAATTCATGCACGTCAATCTAATCTAATTTAGTACAGGTGAATATCACCAAACATAAACATGTTGAACAAAAATTTGGGAAATATCTTATTTCATTTACATCACTATCAACAAATTCTAACTGCAAGTGCCTACTGGTTTGCATCCACATGCAATTAAGCGCAGAATATTTGTAAAATACATTCGTGAGGAAGTCTGAAATTTGCCAAATACAAACTTCTTCACAGCTCGGGGCACGCGTTGTGTTTGCGCCATATGTCTCTATGTCACTCCTGCCGCAGCCAGCACTTGTTTGACCACCGAGAAAATGTTTTTTCTGGAAATGGAGTGGTGTGGGGTCTATGGATGGCAATAAAGAGTTCTGGCCCTTTCCTGAGCGCTTTAGTGGTCTTCAGATACAGTCGTATGTGCGTTACTAAGCATAATGTGGTGTTTTGCGAACAGGTAGAATTTCTGCTGGTTCTGTGTGGCTGCCTGGCTTAGTGTTTTTGTACTGTAAAATGCACTTCCTTTCACTGACATGCACATCTGTAGTTTTCAGTAGATGAAGAGCATAGCCCTTTTGCCCAGTAAGAAGTGCGATTAGAGACCCTGTTTTCAATGGTCAGTTGTTTCAAATCCAAAGTATCTACATCTGGAAGTGAGCACATGTAATCCAACACTAGACTGACATCCCAGGTGTGTCATACCTTGGCAGTGCAGGTCTTTCCTCTAAACATCCCTTGACAAATCTGTAAATTTCTGGTAAATTACCTACAGATACCTGTCAGGTTGCTAAGACCTGAACTAAATGCTATAGATTGACAGACAGAGTTTACAGCCTATCTAGTTGCTTCCCAAACAGACCTAAGACTGCTGAACACAGATTAACATTCACACAACATTTATTGACCGCGAATGTGACATGAACATTTCCACCGACAATAACAAAACGACAACCTTCAACTCTAATCAATCCCTTCCCCACACCAATAACGCACGCCACAACCAACACCCTCGCTCGTCTACGCTCAATCACACTGCATTCACGCCTGACACCAGCTCCATCCCCTGCACCCGGCAGTACCTGGAGACACCACATGGGTCATAGGGCACATGACACATTTCATCAATACAATGTTACAACACAGTGCCAAAGTCAACCCCTGAAAGGAACTCCAATGAACTCCAACAACATAGAAAATACCCAGGCCAACAACCACGCTGACCAAACTACTAATTATTGTTCACGGGAAACACATTACACAGCACACAGGTTTTTCCCACGACTCGCATACCACCGTCCACGATCCCCAACACTATCACAAGTATGTCCCACTCGTGCTGTTGTTCACTGTTGTTCATGAGCCCGAAGCACTTGCACAGGCACGTCCATCCAAACAGACACACCAGACACTGGACCCCCACGATCAGCTGTGCGATGCTCTGTGCCACACCAGACCACTGGTCACACCTCACCGCAACACCAGTGCTCTCCCCATAGTTTTTCCCGATGAAGTCCCCAAGGGTCAAGCCACGTGCTCTCCCAGTCCTCCCCGGTCGCCACAAGAGCAGGCGAGTAGTTGCCTGCCCAGCCGCCCACTGTGACCAGCATATGCTCCCTCCTCAAGCCAAGCTGCAGTGACGTAGGGCGGAGGACAGGGACAGGGAGGGTTGAGGGGTCAATTGGACACTCGGTCTGGAGGGGACTGAGGACAAACGGGGGTATAACCTTTGATAGGTCAAGGGCATCAGAATGGGAGCGGGGACAGGGTCGGAGAGAATGCGGGATGAGTCAACACTTGATGGATGACCCCGGTAATCTGTCTGACCTCGGGATGAAGGGTGACCTCGGGACGACGGGTGACACAGCAGGTTCCTCGATGGAGTCGACAGGAGTCTCCGCTGAGATGTCCAGCAGCCCAACGTAGGATACCGTCCGTACAACAGGGGGGTCTTTACAGGTCAATCAGAGAAAGAGCACAGATCCTTAGTCTAAATCCAATATTCACTACAACTTGACTAAACACTTGGTCAATAGTCAGATCAGTGCACGAGTCCACCCACACAAATCTAGACCGCTCATAGCAAATGGGGCTCAGTCCACGCAAACACCATTCACACTATGGGTTCACGCATACCAAGATCAGCACCCACAATGAGCAATAACCCACCTGAACAGTGGGAACCCAGAAACATCCCATACCTCAACACAACCAAAATACTCAATCCAAACCCGTAGCAAATAATAGAAACTGCCACCAAAACCTCCTCCCCATTATATAATAAATCTCTCAATCCTCTCGAGCGCGTGACCAGAATCGACAGAGTTCAAGGCATAAAGTTTTACCAAATCATGAACACTGCGAGCCTAACCAAACCGGCGGTAAACTACCACAGCGCAATGCACTCACGAAGAGCCCCAAACATTCAGCTTACTGCATTATACCAAGTAGACAGCCTATACATCACCTCTCGCCCACTCACAGTGTCAACAACAATCCGTCCGACACACGATGTCAACAATAATGCAGCCATCACAGCGCAAACACACTATAATCATCATTCCTAGTTCAAAACCCTAATGCCCTATACATTCCTGCATAATACATTCAACCGCCTGTCCTGAACTGGATGCAAACTCTCCATAATAACTCCACATCCCAACGAACCCTATACCCCCCTCAGACGACACATCCACACCACACATACGAACCATTCATACCACATGCACGAAACATCCATACCACATGCACGAAACATCCATACCACAAGCACCGGATGAACGGAAAATGAAACCCACACCTACCACTCAAAACAGCAACAAGCCAGAAGCTACGCCACGCGCTGTCAACAGCAACACTTTGCAGCGCACAGGACGAAGACGCACCGCAACAAGGTTTTGTCAGCCGCTCATGCAGCTGAGGCCCCAGTGAAGTTTACGTAACAGCTACACACGACTCGCTTCCATTCTGATACTCAACACTACAGCTACTGGTATTGCAGGCTCCTCTTCCCACCTAACACAGCAGAACGTGGACACACGGACTACTCAGACTAGCTAGGCATTACGCCACAAGACACTAGTCTACCATTCTCGGTGAACAAATCACCCATAAGAAAACTATCTGGGTCAGAACCACACCTCCTGCAGTCCCCGCCAGCCAAATCAAAGAACTCAAAGATGACGCTGATTCGTACTCAGACGTGCTCCAATCCTGCCACCTGTTGAGAAAACCTGAGTGACACCCCCTTGTCAACGGAACCCACACACGCACACCCCACCCACACACCAGACACAAACACCACACACAGCAACTCACTCACAATCACACAGACCCTGCTCAAGCCCACACACCACTGCGGCATGCACAAACACGGCCAGTGTCAGAAAACCGGCTGACCCGGTTCTCCTGGTCAAAAATAGACTAAAGGCATTGAGTAGGCCCAAACACGAACTAGTTTACCCAATCCCCCCCACTCTCTACTGGTTAGAAAATAACAAACTTCTAGTGAACTAACCCCAGAGCGCAATACAACCCCCAAAACTGTCACTAACACAGACTGCCTGCTGGTGACAGAGCGCGAACTGATTGCGCGTAGCTCGTGACAGTGTGACCATGGTAACGACGACAGGACAGGAAGGCTTAGATCTGACACTGAATAATGATAATTTCTTTTCCCTTTTTCCCTTTTCTTAATTCTCTCTCTTTTCTCTCCCATCTGTCTATACATCACCTGGTAATGGTAGATTGCAGATGAGTCTCGTTCTGCAGTTCCAAACAACCGTCTGGTCAGTGTCCCAAGTCATCTCCTTCCTATACCTTATTTTTCCTCCCCGTGCTCTTCCTGAGTACATATTCAGTGAGTACGCATCTAACTCTACGCATTACCAGCCCTTGGTTACTTGACCAACGGACAACGTCCGTCCATTTTCCTGAGTGATTCAACCAATAATCATCCTGTGTGTATTTTAGTGCACGGTTTTCATAGCCACCAGCGACACCGATCACACTGGTCAGGCCACGTAAATTGTCCTTTCTTTTACCTTTCCTTTTCCCCACCTAGGGGAATGCTTTATATCAAATAAGGGCGTACGCGACGGAACGTCACATGTCACCATGTGTTTCAGTCTGCTAATAGATAAAGAGGAAAGACCATTTGCACACACACACGCACACGCACACGCACGCACGCATGCACTCACGCACGCACGCGCACGCGTGCGCACACACACACACACACACACACACACACACACACACACACACACACACCACACACACACACACACACACACACACACACACACACACACAACAGGGTAGCCGCGCGTGCACGAGCGTGAGCTAACGCGCCGTGTGGCAGTTGAAACGTTAAAACGTTCAACAGTTTGAAAACTTCAAGAAGTAGCAATGGATAAGCTATCCACTGAAATGAACACCAAGGCACCTTTTTTCCTTCTGCTTTTTTGAACTGGTCTAAATGGTGTAAGTTGAGAAATGCACCCATTTAAAATTCAATCAGTTTTCTTTATTGGTTTAGAACATCTGATGTTGATACGTACAGCAAAAAATTCCAAAATCGAAAAAAAACACTCCATTACAGATGGCCTCATCTAGCAATCTCCTTTCCTTCCCCCCCACCCCTACGCTCACCCTACCCTCCTCTCCACTGTCTCCACCCCCTAATTGATATCACTGCCTTCAGATCTTACCTGTCAGAAGAAAGTACAGCACTACTGGCTTCATGTCTAGTTCTGTCTGCATTCCATTGCTGTGGTGCGAAATCGTCTTTCCTCTTTATCTCTTAGCGGACTGAAACACGTGTTCAACCTTGCTGCTAGACTTGTTCTTGGATACAGAAACGTCACCACTTTGGACAGAAACGTCACCACATTGGAAAGAAACGTCACCACTTTGGACAGAAACGTCATCACTTTTGACAGAAACGTCACCACTTTGGACAGAAACGTCACCACTTCACGCCTTTCCTCAAGTAAGTCACACTGGCTTCTGATCGACGCAATAATCAAATATGACATGGCTTCATCAGCTTGCAGGCATTTCCATGACATTTGCACACGCCACACACACGCGCACACACACACACACACACACACACACACACACACACACACACACACACACACACACACACACACACACACAACACACACACACACACACACACACACACACACACCCTCACACACACACACACACACACACACACACACACACACACACACACACACACACACACAACAAACGCGCGCACACACACATGCACACACACACACACACACACACACACACACACACACACACACACACACACACACACACACACACACACACACACACACATGTGCACACGCACACAAAGGGTCTGGTGCCCACACATCCATACACACACACACACACACACACACACACACACACACACACACACACACACACACACACACACACACACACACACACACACACACACACACACACATACATTTGCTACACACACATACAAAACGAAACAAAAACAAAAGCAAAAACGAAAGAAAACAAAACAACAACAAAAATCCAATGTTGTTAGGTAGGCACTCAAGGTCTGATCAGCGCATTGAGCTAATGCGTAGGTCAGACATCTGCTAAGTCGTAGCCGAGACCCTCTTCTTCAATTCTCTCATCTTAGTTGTTAGGTCATTCATGCATCAGCTGAAAATCATATCGTAGTGTAGTCTCAAACTTAGCGGATGTGGTGTAGCGTATATGGACTAGTCCCCACGCAGTGACGCCTCCTTGATGAAACTGAAACTTCCATGACACACCCTACTAATCTCTTTAAACAGCGCGCATCTTTTTTTTTTTCACCTTCTCTCAATCTTCTGTTCTTCTTGTTTTCCTCTGGCACCACCCTCTGAAATCTGTTAGTCACAGACCTTTTCTCTGTCAGTGTGCTGAAAACGAAGCACGGAGAGGAACATCCTTTGTTCTATCGCTTTCATAAAGAACCTGTGTGAAATATGTTTGTTTGAAACGGGTGTGTCGCCAGAGTCTCTGGCTAGAACCCTTTTTAATTTTTTTAACCTTCACGTCACTCTGCTTCAGTGACCTTTGCACTGAGGTTGACTTCTTGATAAACTGGAGAAGATTTTTTCAATGAAGCAGGTGTACTTTTGTGTGAAGTTTGGGGGTGGGGGATGAGGGGTAGAGGATAGGCAGAGAGAAGAGAGAGAGAGAGAGAGAGAGAGAGAGAGAGAGAGAGAGAGAGAGAGAGAGAGAGAGAGAGAGAGAGAGAGAGAGAGAGAAGACAAGACGAGACATTCTTTATTATCGAGGGTAATAGATAAGCAAGTTCATGTTTTTTTATACATCCAGCCCTCGCCCAAGAGGGAACAAAAAACAACAACAACAAAAAAGAAATTGCGAAATGAAAAATGAACAAACGACAAAAACAAACAAACAAACAAACAAGAGATTGAGCACAGAAAAAAGTTTGAAAATACAGAAAATCGAAATAACATCAAAGAAACGTAAATCACTTCCACTTTAACAATCCCCACCCAGAAAGCGCCCCTCCCCAAACACCCTCCCAAACACTTGTACACTTTCGCAAACAAGCAACACACAAACATACATAGTAAGCGGCGGGGTGAAGATAGATAGAGAGAGAGAGAGAGAGAGAGAGGGGAGAGAGAGAGAGAGAGAGAGAGAGAGAGAGAGAGAGAGAGAGAGAGAGAAGAGAGAGAGCGAGAAAGAGAGAGAGAAAAGAAAGAGAGAGAGAGAGAGAGAGAGAGAAAGAGAAAGAGAGAGAGAGAGAGAGCGGAAGCGGGGGTATGGGGTGTGGGTGGGGTGGGGGAGGGGTGGGGGGAGAAAGAAAACACATGTAAAGTACAAAGATAAACGGGAAAAATGAGTCAAATAGACTTGAATACGCACAATACATGATACAAATGATGAAATGCAATTAAGCGATATCATCAATGTTAAACATGTTGTTCAAATATCTTCACCCATTATTGCTGTGCTTCAAATGACACGTGCAAGATTTCCGTCTAACACAGGCTTGTAATCGTGCAGTATTTTATTTCTATTCACCCAGTCTTTTAATTGATTTAGGAATCAACTGGTATAGTTATTTCTTTTATATATCTTTTAACTTACTGAGCAGATATCCTTTCAAGCGCTCTTTGAAAATATTAAAACTTGAGATTTCTTTCAGAAATGGAGGCAAATTGTTCCAATACGTACCACCACTGTATTCGAGCTTGATTTGTAAGGTCAAGTCTGAGCAGAGGCATTATTAACTTGTGGACGTGCCTATTGGCATTCTTCCGTAAACTGTTTACAATGGAGGGAGCTGCATTTCCATTTACCACTTTATGCATAAATATAGCCTTACTGTTTTCGAGTTTTTGCCTTAGGGGAAGAATATCCAAGGATTTATAATCGTTCAGAGTTAATGAACTAGATTTTAAGATAACTAATTTTATCGCGCGCCTATGCAATCCTGCTAAAGGTTTCAGAATGTTTGCGCTGGCTGAATCCCATAAAGTAGAAGCATAGTCTATAGTCGACTGTATATGGGCATGAAAGAATTGTTTTCTAGCATGCAAATTCAGAAAATGCTTTAGTTTTGATAACTGGAATATTTTTTTGATATTCTTTTGCATAGGTAAGCAACGTGATCGGACCATGATAAGATGTTATCAATGACAACACCCAAAACTTTATGTGTTTTTACTTCTTCGATTTTTTCACTGGAAACAAATATTGAAAATAAATCAGCAGGCATATTTGAAGTTTGTGTCTGCTAGCAATGACCATGCATTTAGGTTTTTTTTGCATTAAGAGACATGTGATTGATTTCCGTTCATTTGACGGCACTGTTTAAACTATCTTGTAGATCGAACGTCACAACCTGCAGGCGAGGGTGGTTAGAATGCATAAATTTGTCATCAGCAAATAATTCGCAGTCACATCGAATACGCAGCGGTAAATCATTTATATAGATCGAAAAGAGTAAAGGACCAAGAACGGATCCTTGTGGAACACCATATTTTACTGGCTGCAAATCTGATTTTGAGGAATTAACACACACTGCCTGTTTTCGATCAGAAAGAAATGAGGACATGAATTGAAGTGTATTTTCAGAGAGTCCGTATAAAGCGAGCTTTTTTAGGAGAAGAGAGTGGTTTATAACATCAAAAGCTTTAGCTAGATCAATGAAGACAACTCCTGTAAGTTCATTGTTATTAATGTTCAAGAGCCATTTGTCAATCATTTGCGTAAGCGCGGTGTGGCAGAAATGGTTTTCCCTAAAACCAGACTGCTTAGGATGAATCAAATTATATTTGTTTAAATGGGTAACTAAATATTTTTGGATATGTTTTTCGAGCGGTTTTGAAAGAATTGACAGAACAGATACAGGTCTGTAGTTACAAGGGTTGGACGGATCTCCAGTTTTGTACAGCGGGAAAGATTTTGCTTGTTTGAAACATTCCGGAAAACAGTTTTTCTCTATACATAGGTTATATATGTAAGTAAGAGAGTATGTTATGACTGGTGCAGACAACTTGATTATATTGGGATCCAGGTCGTAAATATCTTTGGTTTTCGATTGTTTTTGTGACATTAAGTATGCAAATACTTCGGGTATTGTTATGTAAGGAATTGACACATAAGATTTGATATTCTTTGACTTACAATATTTAGTTACTAATTCTAGACCATTTTCTTCCCATTCATCATTATTTATTAAGTTTTCCGCTATGCTAACAAAATAGGTGTTAACTGCTTCAGAGGTAATATCTTTATTGTTAATTTGTGTTTGTGAATACCCTTTGTTTGTCAATTTGTTGATTGCGTTCCAGAGAGTTCTTGAGTCTCTTTTTTTGGATGCCATCTCTTGAAAATATTTGTTCTTTGCTTTTCTCTTCATTGACGTCACACAATTTCTCTGCTTTGCAAAACCAACGTCGCTTTTTGCTTTCAAACGTTCTCTGATGTGTATTTCTTTATCTATTTCCTTTGATATCCACGGCGGTTTAAGATGGTGTTTCACTCGTTTAGTTCTGATGGGTGCATGTTTATTGTAGATATTGGAAAATACATTAATACAAACATTTGTTGCTTTTTCAGGATCGGTATAATGGTATATTTGGGACAGAGGAGAATGTACCAGGTCATATAAAAAATCATTTTCGTTAAATCTTCTAAAACACCTATATAGGATAGATTTATGACCTGGTTTTGGAATTTGTATCCCCCTTTCCCCCAAGTAATACAAATGGGGGAGTGATCACTGCACCCAGTCGCTGGAGAAGAGATTTCCAACAATGTAATGTTTAGATGTGACATAATTGTGGTCAATGATAGTACTGGAACTAGTTGTAATTCGTGTTGGTCGATCCACAATCTGGTGTAAGTTTAATGAGGTATACATTTCAGTCCATTGTTTTTGAGGCTTTAACAAGTCAATGTTGAGGTCACCTAACACAAACATTTCTTCATGGTCAAGTAGTGCGGCATCCATCATTCCACTAAAGTTCTATAGTTATCGACTGATTATAGGAAACTAACAAACCTGTGTCCAGTTTAGCTTTTGGATCTAGGCGAATAAACTTTATAGCCAGGCATGGCTATATCAGAATCTAATGTACAGTCTGTTAATCGTGATTCTAAAAAACAAAACAGATAAAAGGGATTCCCGGAATTTTCTAAGATCGCTGATATATATAAGTTAGCTTGCTTAATATACGGTTAATGTTTAGTAGCCAATCCGGAGTCCTTCTTTAAGCAGATCCCCTTTGATGCTAGAGCTTTGGGCAGGGGGGTCTGCACATGGATATTGGAGGACTTCAGGATTGTTGTACATTCTGCTGGAAAGATTCGTGTTCTCAACATTGGGAAAACTTTTTTCCTGACTGGGAAACAGAGGAGAAATCCTTTGCGAGTTATGATGCATGTGGTTAATTTCCTGTTTGTTTACACCGGAATTGGAGATCATTGGCATTTCAGGATACTGCATGGCTCTCTCATTAACAGGTACGGAAAGGCCGGTGGCTGGGGAAAGGACTTCTGTCTTAGGTCTCTAGGGTGAGAGAGTTGAGGGGGCCGGGCCATGGTGGTGGGGAGAGGACAGCTCTCTGATGGCTTCAGGATGGAGGAATGGGTGGGATGGGGTTCCCTGGCGAGAGACGGAATCATCCTTTATGTCCCCAGAACGAGGGAGATGGAGGGGAGGGGCATGATGATGGGGAAAAGACTTCTGTCGGAAATCCTGGGGATAAGGGAACTGATGGGGTGGAGCATGTTGTGCAGATACAGGCCTCTGACTGACATGTTCAGAAGGGAGTTGGTAAGGAGGATTTTGTTGACGGGAACTCATGCCCTCATCAACATTGACCGGAAAGGGAAGTGTGCGTTTAGGGACTTGCTGATGGGGGAATGGTATTGAATGCTGCAAAGCGTTGTTTGGGAAGTGACGGGAAATGATGGGTAGAGAAGGATTGAGGGCATTCCATTATCAGTGAAACCTTTTTGAATCACGGGTGGGACATTTCCCCGGGGCACGGGACATTAGGCGGACCATTTTGGATTGGGGAAAACCCGGACGGTAAATTTAATCCGTATCTTATTTCCTTTAAAACCATGTTTAAAATTTGGGGGTTTAACCGGGGGGTATTTGGTAAATGTAACGGGATTCTTTAAAAGAATTGTTTTTCCCTTTGAAGGCTTTCTTAATTACACAAGCTTGAGTTTTTGTTGGGGGGGGGGGTGGGGGGGGGGGGGGGGGGGGGGGGGGGGGGGGGGGGGGGGGGGGGGGGGGGGGGGGGGGGGGGGGGGGGGGGGGGGGGGGGGGAAAGATTGCATTTCAATTTTATGGCCCCCCTCTAGGGGGAATATAGAACTCATTGCAACAGAAGATCTTGGAAAAACTGTTTTAACAGCACTGACTAATTTTGTCCAAGATTCTTTAGAGACGGAACCAGGGGGAAACAGCTGTTTATCCCCACATGCGCCAACACAGTCTTGATCTGATCTAAAGAAGAAAAGGGTCAGAAGCGAATTTGTCAAATGAGTCACAGTTAAGCCAGGAATTTATACTTTGTACATAATTCCCTAGGGGGGGCAAGTTTTCCGGGTTGAAAAAACATCAGTACAGAATCCCCAACAAGAAGTATAGAGCTGTGTGAAGGGATGGTGACAGAAGGAAAGCTATTTTGGGGAATCATCTGCTGGACTGACAATTTTCGTTTGTTTTGTCACAGAAGGGAGACAAAGGTGTTTAAACCTTGGTGTCAGATAAGACCAAAACGGGTCCCTTTTGTCATGTCAGTGTTGGGGTTTTTGTTGAAATGTTTGTCCGGGTGTGAGAGCGTCAGTAGTCTATTAAGATCACTGTCATTTGGTTCATCGTCGGCCAGAATTTGGAAAAGGATTTTTTTGTCGGAAAAATACAGACTACTTCTTCAGATTCAGTTTAACAGGTGAAACTTGAGCGGGGTTTTGTTTTTGTCATATCTATGTGGGCAGACAGAGAGATTATTGGTAAATGTCTGTCATGCTCATTTGTCAAGCCGGTAGCTGTCTGATCAGTTTGAATTTCAGGGAGCGTTCGTCAACAGAACTTCTTTATAAGACTGGGAAATACGTTGGTCAGAGTCGCTTGTGTACTGCATGACTAACGATGGCACCGTGGGACATTTTAATTTTTGATTTCAGACTGTAAGTCCCAAGGTGTGTTTTCAGAGTGATTTTCTTTTGAAAGATGATCCGTCTTTGTTTGTAAGTAGGAAGGTTTTTATTGAGGTATCAATGTAACAGGAAGAGAGTCGATTTTATCTTGGATCAAGGCACTACTTCATTTTTTAAAGCACATTTTTCATCATTCAATACAAAAGTCATTCCCACCTAAGATTCTTTTTGTGCATCAGAGATAGTGTCAAGGGCAGTTTCAATATATTTTAGTTCCTCTCTTTAAAACAGGAGGACGAACACACACACTGGAAGTTTAGTTTCTGCAAGATTTTGGGTGAAACAGAGCGTGCGTCGACGATGCTTTTTGCGTGGTTGGTGACTGGGTGACTCGTGGCGGTATGGGTGACATCCTTGGAAGCTGTGCCCTGACTGCCAGTGGGCTGCAGTGTGGGAGGGGAAAAGACTGGAGTGGGAGGAAGAACGACGACTTTGCTGTGTGTGACCTCCTCACAGGCAGCAGGCCGTGCACAGGCCGGGCAGGGGAGGCTGTGTGGTCAGTGGAGAATGTGGGCAGGGACAGGTCACAGGCGGGCAGGGGGGGCTGTGTGGTCAGTGGAGAATGTGGGCAGGGACAGGGACAGGGGTTTTCTCAGGGACACAGGGTCTGGCAGAGTTTGAATAAAGGTGACAGAGGTGTCCAGCAGACAAGTGGCCAGTCTTTCTCTTTAGTGTTTCCATGAAACGTGTGACAAAGTGTCTCAACTGTTCACATTCTTCTTTACTCCATGTCAAGCAGTCTAAACCATGACACATAAAAGTACCACCTTCATTTTTGACTTGAAATACAGCTGAGTTTGATACTTTTGTTTTGAGCCATATAAAATTACTAAACACGGTTTTGCTTTAAGGTAGTACGGTGGGGGGAAGTCTACTAGTGCTGGTAAAGGAGGTAAGAGTCTCACCCGAAAGGTCAAAATCTGAAATTTCACACTTTAATTATCGTCGTTATCGATGGCAGAATACCCATATACTGGCTGTATCTCCACACACACACAGAGTTCCCTTTTTGGGTGCAGAAAAACGTTTTTGTATTGAATCGTGAGTAGTTAAAGTTTTTCATCTTGTTGTTCGTCCATTCTCTTACAAGAAAATTCTGTTTAAGAGAAAGTAAGAAACAGACATTATTGTTTGGTCGTGTTTGTGTAGTGTAGGAAGTGTGCAGTGCTGAATTCTCACAATTTTCACAAATTTTTCCATGGGGTGATAAATGGAAATCTTTCCTGAGAATAATTTGCACAAGCACGGTTTTCCTCCCAGAAGTAAAAATTACATTTCAACTTTTCGTTTGTAAAATAAACAAACCCTGCTGACAAATACTCCCTGGATTAACACCCACAACACCAAGAAGATGACAGTGAATTTTTGAAGTTTTTAGACGAGGCTGTCACTGTACTAGAGTTGTCACACAACAATTTAAACAAGCACAGTCACAAAATCTGATTTGCTGCAATTACCAGTCTTGAGCTAAACTTTTTATCACTGTCTTTCGTATTAATCAGGGAATCAAAATTTTGAACATATAATTAGTAACTAAACTTTCTACACGCCAAAACATGAAAAATGACAAATTTCAAAGCAGCGCTGAGAATAAACGCGTCCATGTTCAAGGGAGATCATAAGACCATAAGAAACCATAAGAGAAACTCGAAACTCGAAACCGACACTCGAAATCTTTAATGAGGGTGAATAGATAAGCTGAAGCTTTTTTACACTATGCCCTCAGAATAACAATAAATGAAAGGACAATTAAATCAATTTGACAAAATTAAACACAGCAATAAGAAAAGCAAAACAAAAACAAAACTTTTTTTAATATAAGAAATAGTAAGCAATCTCTATTATAACATATTTGCACACACACACACACACACACACACACACACACACACACACACACACACACACACACACACACACACACACACACACACACACACACATGCAAAACTAAACATATGTAAACATCGCACAGGCATACATAAACAATTTCATAAGTCAATCATGTGATATGGCTATAGCCCAGCCGACCACGAAGACCATTTGTGTCAAAAGGATATCAAACTTGGGAGACTATACAGTTAGGTGAAACATAATTTACAAATGGTCTATGAGGTATTTGAAATATGCTTTTTTAAACGCTGTTAAACTATTTTTCTGTTTTAAATGTGTAGGGATTTCGTTCCATAATTTACTCCCAGAGTAAGTAAGGGATGACTTTAAAAGATCAGTTCGTGGTCGAGGGGTATATAGGATATTTTTGCCTCGAATTTTGATTAATGGAAATTTTGTCATGAAGATAAGGTGGCGCAAGATTATTAATAATTTTATACATAAAGACAGCTTTATTAAAGCAGCATTTTAGATCGAATGGAAAAATGTTAAGATCTTTATAATCACTAGCTTGTAGAGAAGATTTCAAGAGTATGAGCTTAATAGCGCGTCTGTACATGCTTTCTAGTGGTGTTAAGCAATTTTTGCTGCTAAATCCCAGCATGTAGAAGCGTAGTTAATGTCTGGTTGTACATATGCATAGAAATATAACTTTTCTGGTATGTTGATCAAGGAAATTCTTGATTCGGTTCAACAAGAATAATTTGTTAGATAATCTTTTGGACAAATTAGAAATATGATCAGACCACGAAATATTATTATCAACTGTAAGGACTAATATTTGTGTGATTTAACGTCTTCTAAGACTTTATCTTGTATACGTATTTTAATAAATCGGTTTTCATATTCTGACGTTTTTGTCTGGTTGTAGTCATCATAAATTTAGACTTTTGAGGATGGAGGGCCATATGGTTCAAATTAGTCCACTTTGCAAGTTTATAAGATCATTCTGTAATTTGATACATACTGAGTCAGCATCTTTGTCTTTATTGTGGAGAGTAGTGTCATCAGCAAAAAGCTCACATGGAGAAGATATATGTAAAGGAAGATCATTTATATAAACTGAGAATAAGATAGGCCCCAGGACTGACCCTTGGGGAACGCCATAATTTACTGGCATAAGAGATGAATAACAGAATTTTTAAAGACTACTTGTCGCCTACAGTTGAGAAATGAGGATATGAGTTTGAGAGCTTCAGGGGACAAACCATACAATGCTAGTTTTCTTAACAGTAGATTGTGATCTATATGTGTCAAATGCTTTAGCGAAGTCGACAAAAATTGTTCCTGTGAAGAGATCATTGTTTATGTTTAAATGCCATTGTTCAATTATATTAGTGAGCAAGGTGTGACAAGAATGATTTTCTCGAAATCCGCTTTGATTAGAATGTAATAAATTGTATTTCATAAAATGTTTATGGATTCTATATTTAATGTTTTTCAAGGGGTTTAGATAGAATAGATAGGATAGATATAGGTCTGTAGTTAGAAGGATCAATGGGATCACCAGATTTTAAAAAAGGTAAAACTTTAGCCTCTTTGAAGGATTGTGGATAACCACCTTTATCAATGGAAAGATTGTAAATATATGTAAGATGCTCTGATATAATTGGAGCAGCAATTTTCAAAATTTTACCATCTATATCATCTAAACCTCGAGAACTGGACTGATTTAAAGAACACAATTCCTTGTAAACATCATGTACACCAATAAACTCGATTTGAAGCTTAGATTTTATGTTTTTCGATATACAGTACGCTTTTAGCTCAAATAGGTCATTGTCTTTTGAACAGTCAGCTTTGATCGTCTTTTCTGCAACAGTTGTGAAGTGATCATTTAAGAGTTCAGCAGACAATGTTCTCTCAGAAGGAGCACTAGATGACAAGGTTTTACCGAAGAGCTCATTGATAGCTTTCCAGATCGATTTAGAATCTTCTTTACGGGAAATAAGGTCACTAAAATATTTCTTTTTGGCGGCTCTTTTCATATCGGTTACCTTATTTCTTTGCTTTTTAAATTTATCATCTTTACCATTTGTTCGCAATAGAATATCTCGTAAATTAATGGCCTTATCGATTTTTTCATTATACCACGGTGGCTTACCTCTTGGTTTGACACGTTTAGTTACCGATGGCACGTGTTTATTAAAGACAGAGATAAATATGTCATACCAAGCAGTCAGTGCTCCATCAGGGTCATTGTGCTGATACACCTCAGAAAAAATTTGCGCTACACAAATCGGACAAGAAATTATTAGAATCGAATTTCCTATAGCTTCGAAAGGATATACATTTGTGAACATTTCTAGGAATTTTAACCCCCTTTTTGGACCATGTTAGACAAATTGGAAAGTGATCACTGAGACCGTATACAGGCACAGCTGTTTCTATGATATTAAATGGGTTTGTTGCGTATAATGTGGTTAATTAGTGTTTTCGGAGGATAGACTTTTCCTAGTCGGTGAGTTAATTAACTGTGTCAAATTCTGTAATTCATAAACCCGTTTCCATTTATCATGTGGTTTAAGTAGATCAATGTTAAAATCTCTAAAATTATAATCTCAGACGAACGCATTGAGACATCCTCCATCATTATGTTCGAACCGATCGAACCATTCAATACGTTCGTTAGGATTCCTATATAAAACAGCCTAACAAAATCGGTTTAGTACCCTTCACATAGATTTCTATCCATATGCATTCTATGTTATATTTATCAAAACTGTTGATCTGTTTATAATTAATCGAGTTGTGAATATAGGTCACTAAGCCTGTTTCAAACTTTGTCTTTGGATCTCTTCTTATAGTATCATAACCATGGATTGAAACTAGATTATCAGGTACTAAATTAGAAAGTCGAGATTCTGAAAAACAAAAACAATGGAAACAGTTATTGGAATTGGATAAAATGCTAGGCACATCAGAAATTTTGTTTAAAAGATGACACACGTTTAAATAGCCTATTTTCAAGCCGAATTTAGACAACCATTCATTCATTATATATGAAATTGATGTACAAATAAACTCTACGAATTAGACAACACTATTTATCGTTGTTTTTGTTTGTTTTTTTCTTGCTGAGTTTTGCCGCATATTGTTGTAGTTATAAAATTATCCTTCTTGACTTGTTTACGGCAGTGATCTTTTCTGCCTTTTTCTGTTGCTGAAATTTACCTACAACAGGTTTTCCTGCTGTTTGACTATTATTCTACTCGTTTACATAGCAATCCGGGGAGAAATACAAACGCCGTGAACCAAAAACAGAATAGAGTTCACTTGTCCATTCCGATCACCAGGGTCCGGTATCAACAACACACAATCCTTGCGCACGTGGCTGCGCGCGTCACTGCGAGCGCTAACACTTACGTGCACATCCGCACATACACATACGCAACTCACATACCCTCACACAAGCTCCTTCCTTCCCCCTCTCTCTCTCTCTCTCTCTCTCTCTCTCTCTCTCTCTCTCTCTCTCTCTCTCTCTCTCTCTCTCTCTCTCTCTCTCATTACATGAAAATGCTTAATTGTAATCATATCGGTGAACATGTTTTACACCAGTGACATTTGAATTCTTTTTGTTAATACCAAATCAGACAAAGGAAACAAAGGAGGTATCCGATTCGTTGACAGGTTTCATGGTAACTACTACATGGTAATTCTCATATGGTTACTCTTACATGGTAATTCTCTCACATTTAATATTTGACAGTTCACCATTCTTCCTCCTTCATTCTCTCGCCCTTCCCCTTCCCGCTCCCGCTCCACCCCGCCCCCGCTTGTTAAACCCCCACCCCTTACTTTTTTTCAATACATACAAAAACACATGCGCACATGTGCGCATGCGCAAGTGACACACACACACACACACACACACACACACACACACACACACACACACACACACACACACACACACCACCCCCACACCCCACCCCACACACACACGCAACTACACCATAAACAATACAGTTTCCACCCTTTTTTCTTTTGACAGTCATATAATCAGGGTGGTGTATATGGAAACTACTGATGTCTTGACTGGTTCAGTAGCTGTGACGCCATGTTCAGCAGTTGGAGGGCGTACTCTCCAGTCTTCTGGACGTACCTCCAACACACCAGGTGGTGGGGGGAGGCACAGCTGCCACTGGGTTCTGGAAGCTTCGCTGGCAGCTTGGTGGGACAGTCTTCCAGTGACCCTCTGTGGCTAGAAGGGGATTCTGAGAAGTGGGAGGTGGGTATGATCCGGAGGGACACCAGTGAGGCCTGGGACTGGTTGGGGAATAGGGGGTAGGGAGCACGGCTGGCTTCATGTACTGGGACAGTCCTGTTGTCCTGAGGCCGACTGGAGATCGAACGCTGAAAGGCCTCGCCCACGTCGGTAGACAGCTGCTGTGAAAGAACAGGCCCCTGTTGAAGGGAGGCTGATAGGCCTCAGTGGTGTCGTAACGGAGCTGTGAGGGACCAGGCTCTCTGTTGATGGGAGGCTGAACGGCCCTCGACGGCGTCGTAACGCTGTTGCTGCGGAACACGTCGAACAGGAACGGCGTCCTCGGGTTGAGCCTGGTGTAGCCTGGGGTCGGTCCATCCTCCCTGTCTCTGGGACGGCAGCATGGGGTAGTGGATCATGGAAGAGATGGGAGGGGGCGCCAGCTGCATAGCCACCACGTACTGAACACTGACCAAACTCAGGGCGTGAGCTTACCCTGCCACCGTGCTGGGTGCCATCAAAAGCACCTGGCCGCTGCTCCATTTGCCCATCACTTTCGGGCTGTCGCGGTGACGAAAGGCAACCTACACCATGTTGGCTGTTGGTCTGACGAGAGAAACGTGGCAAAAACTGCATAAACTTGGTGGCTAGTTTTGCAGTACCTTTAAGACTGGGGTGAACAGGATCTTTGTAATATGTGCGTCGTGGGGCACCATTCTTAGTAATAAAAGTATCATAATTGTCGATCAAGTTGATTTCAGCAGCAATGCAGGCTGTGCGCAGGGCTCTGTTGGAGGGAAAGATCGAGTTGTTGAAAGGGTGACGTACTCGCGCTGGGACGATGGAGCTGAAGGTGATGACAGCTGAAGGGAAGGAGATCTTGCAGAGATTGATAAGTTCTGTCCACTGTGTCATGGGCACAGGGCCAGCGGGGCAATCGTTCACCCCTACATGAACTATCACATGCTGGATGTGGGTGAGTTTGTCTGGTATTGCGCCGAGCCACTGTATCAGATCCTTCATTGTCATCCCAGGAACACACAGTTTGAACACCCTGTCCTCCTCACTACCAAGACGTCTTGGATCAACATACCGCAGGACAGAGTCACCTATGAGGACCGAAGAAAAATACCTTGGAATCTTTATTTCACGTAACATTTGCACTGGGGACTTGTCCTGGGTGACTGATTGAAGGTGAAGGTTTTGATCAGTATCTGTGTTACCCTCAAGTATACTAGAATCGTTCTGGACAACATTTCTGTTCAATAGTGTCAGCACTGTCCTCTCCTAAGACCTGAAAGGAATTGTGAGTTGAGACAGGTGTTGATGGTGGTTGGTGTGTAACAGGGCTATCTTGCTTCAAGGATGTCCTGGAGGAGGATGTATGTTTGTGCACATTTCAGGACTATGTGTAATGTCACGTGGGTGTCCCTCATCTCTTTGAGTTGAAGGATCGCGGATGTCATGAAAGAGGTTTTCTTCCGCTAGCTGGATGTCTGCTGTGTCATACTGAGTGGAAGTGTGGTAGTGCGAGCCTTTTCCATCTGAGTTTTTATCTGAGATTGGAGGGTTCCTAATTGTGTCTTCAGTGAATGATTCTCCTTACAGATAGTATTTAACTGGCTTTCTAAGCTGTTGAAGCATGTCTCAAAATGACCCATTGATTCTAGCAGAGTTTCTATTTTTTTTTACTGATGTAGTGTTTAATTTCATTTTTTAACCGCTGTTTTCATATCTTCTAGATATGAAATAAGTTTGTTCTGATATTCAGAAAAAATCAGCGGCCAGAGTGTCCTGATTGTCCTCCAACGCCTGAAGTTTGTCGTTGGTGGTTCTGTCAAACAGTCTTTTCGGACACAGTGTGCGTCGTCTCTGACGTTTACTACGCTTCTTGCGTGAAGCACTACTTTGACCACTTGCTGTGTCACGTTGAGTGTCTTTGACACGGACAGACTCCCCTTCAGTCCCAGTGGGTGTGACCTGTGCAGGCTGAGCGTTAACATGGGAGCTAGCTACAGTGCCAGTGTCAGTCTCTTCTGAAGGCATGTGCATACTGAAACCAGACACATCTTCCATATTTGATTGATCACCACTTATTTCACTACTGGCAGCAACCACAGGACCTGGGGACTGGACAAACGGACTGTCTGACTGTGCGTTGTCTTGTACAGGTGCTGAGGGCTGGATGATGGCAAAACCCTCTTGAACAAAGCTGATAGGAAGACGAGTCAGTTCAGAGAGCAGATGCTGTACATCGTCAGTCTGACAGAACTCAGACACCAAGTCTGTGAGCACCCGGCACTCTTCCTGGTCCCACTGCCTACAGTCAGATCCCTGACACAGTAAGGTGCCTGTGCCTTGTCTGGTGAAGTAGAAGGAAAGTGTGATTCTCTTCGAGCCATTCACGTAGAATTGAACCACCGATTTACTAAGGCAGGTAGGGATGGGATAACTAATCCATAAAGGAAGTGACAGAGCTTCGTCATCATGATCGAAGTCTGAGAGTTCTATTTTGATTGAATTCTCTGAAATTCCAGAATACCGATAAAACAACGAGTTCCTCCACACTGACAATTCCCTAACCGAACAGGAGAAACGTTTCTGTAGTGGGTCAAAAGTCGGTTGAAGTTTATTGTCTTGACCATCAGGTGCCTGTTCCATTGTTTACATTTTTGTCATGTCCATTTCCGCCATATCAGCTGACAGCAAACACACGCATGTATGCATAGGCACCGGACCGCTGGCTACTAAATTACACTTCACATTCTGTAAGATACAATACGCTGTAGAAAACAATATAACACTAAGACTTAGCTTCTTTTTAGGCGCCTATGGTCGACCCTACCTGAATTGTCTGTTGAAAAGAAGAAGAAGAAGAAGAAGAAAAAAAAAGGTTAACGTTATAACAACGTATTGCACGTGCCCACACCCCTGACTCCAATCGACCTGACAGCAGGCCTACGAATATAGCGTGATCACTGTTTACGGTATGGCAACTCCTTCATTATTCATATCAATTACAAAAACCGGTGATTACCGCCGAACTAAAAAATTATATGAAAAACCAGAGCCCACTTTCCCGGGTGCACAGAAAACATCATACATCTTTTCACTCAAAAATCCTGCATCCCCCCATTTTGAATTTAATTTAAAATTCCGGGAAAAACACAAAAAGGGAAAAAAAACCCAACGACTTCATAGCATTCATTTTGGGGAGAGGGGAGAGAGAGAGAGAGGGAAAGGGAAACGTTTGCTGACTTTGTGGAAAAATTTAAAATTGGTTGTGAGAAGTGGTTGCTGCCAGTTAGATAAATCGTCTTTGTTGTTAAAAAGATTTTAAAGTTTACCGAAAAGATAGGGATAATTTTTCTAATCCCTCGATCCTCGATCTTCTGCTTTCCGCGCTCGTTCATCGGGGGCCCGTTCCGAAACGGAATAAGATGTTGTTTGCAGTTTTTCCCTTTGACAAAAGATTTGATTTTTAAAAGCTGGTGGGTACACCCCCCGTAAATTTTTTTACAGTGTACGTGAAATGCGCGGTTTCGAATTTTCGCAAAGGGCTCGGTGCGCTCCTTCCAGTTAAACAAAAAACCACCGGGGAACGTAAAGGGAACGTCAAGCAAATAAATTTTTCATAGAAGGCAAAAAGGAAAGAAAAAAAACTGTAAAGGGAGACTATTAAAAACCAGTTTCAGGGGAGTTAGAACAGTCAAAGGAAAAACGAAAGAAAAAACTTTTAAAATTCCCAAAAAGGAAAAACAAAACTTGAACTGAGGAAAAAAAGAAAAAGGCATCTGATGAAAAAAAAGAAGCAAAAATTTAAAAGAGTAAAAAAAAATAAACCAAAGGGATGTTCTGGACGACAATCGGGTCAATTAAAAAAAAGGCTTAAACCATAATAAATTAACTTCACAAAAAGGGTATGACCATTTTTCTAGTGTATTAAACTCTTTTGGGAATGAACATAAAGTCACATATAAAAAGAAGACGTTAAAGTGGGAAAGAAATTTCGGTAAATGTTTATTTAATGCTTCTATGAAAACAAAAAAGCAAAAACGAGTTTTAAACATCTAAAAAAAGGGGACAATTGCTGTTCAAAATAAAGTAACCCAGGGGGAATTTTTTAAAACATGTAGCCCGAATCTTTTCAAAAAAATTTTGGTTTATTTTTTAAAACAATTTGTTTGATTAAAGGGAAATTTTCCCAATGGAATTTCAAAGACAATGATTGTACCGTTTTAAAAAAAAGGAGATACAAATACCCCCAAATAACAACAGAGGGTAGCACTTACAAGTTAAATTAGAAAAGTTTACACCATATCTTGAACAAAAGTTAAAAATTTGGGCCCAGAAAAGGGGAGAGAGAGAGAGAGAGAGAAAGAGAGAGAGAGGGGAAGAGAGAGAAGAAGAGAGAGAGGAGAGAGAGAGAGAGAGAGAGAGAGAAAAGAAAAATAGTTAAAAGAATAAGATTTTTCCGAGCGGGTTTAAACAACACTTAGCCCCTATTTTTTATTTCCTTACGCATTGGTACCAACTTCCGGACGAACGAAAAAACTGTATTTCCCTTTTTGGGGCCTTTGGGGAAAAGGCTTTGACTCTTTTAAATAGAAATTTTTTTTTAAGGGCATGTGCTGAAAAAAGCTGGTGTCAAGGGAAAAATTTGGGTTTAGGGCGTTTCTGGAACATAAGAATCCACCCCGGGCTTGTGCACAAAAAAAAGGGGTTTTTCGATTTCTTTTCGAATCCACATGGCGAAAAACAAAAGGGCCCCCCCTTTGAGCCCAACTTTTTTTTGCATTTTTACATAAAAAATTTAAAGACTTTAAATTTGTCAAAAAAGGTGGGCATGGTGTACAATGATCCGGGAGCTTTGAATTATTCCGTTATTTTGCTGACAATGTATTTTTAGTTTCTACACTCTGTGTTTTTAAAAAAAATTCAGCTTGATGTATTGAAGGGGGGGCAGAAAATTGAAAATTCACTTTTTAATTTAGATAACTTAAATATAAATTTAAATTTTTCATGGGGGATTACTTTTCTTTTTCCCAGTGATTTTCTTAAAAGAGACGAAAATGGTATTATTCCTATGCTGAAGTAAACCCTAACCAATACAAACAAATATTTAGGAATGATTTTTACAACGAAGTTAAAATTTAAATTCCGGATATCTGAAATGTTTAGGAAAGGGGACAAAACAGGGGTTAAAAGAGAACCTATTAGCTATGCAAAAAAATTTAAATGATCCCCCTTTTTTTTTTGGAAGTTAATTATACACAAAAAAACCAATGTTTTAAAATAAAAGCACGAAATAGGGGGTTGAAGAAAAATCTGCTGGGTGGGAAAAAATCCCCGCCTTTGGGAAAAAACGGGTTTCCCAAAAATTCCCCTTGCATTCATTTAAATACAATAGCTAGGTGAAAAATGGAAGATATCTTCTGTACAATCAATTTTCGGGGGAAACATTTAAAAAATGGCTAAAACTTTCCCAGCAAACCCACAAGCATGTTTCCTAAACAGCATATGATTTTATTGCAAACAATTTCGTTAAAAGCCAATTGGGGAGCACTGTAAAGAGGGTCCTTTACATAAACGGGTTTGGGGGTTTTTATGGCTCAGTCAGGGTTGGGGGTGAAAAAGAACATTCACTTGGAAAAAAGCCCTCTCATCTGATGTTAAAAACAAAACTTGGGATTCCCAAAATGGAAACAATAGAAAAATTTTTTGTTCCCATTTTTTTTGAACAACTTAAAAGCGGTACAAAATTTTGGTTTTAGTTACTAAAAAATGACATAGGGGTATGCTTGCCAGATTTCAAAAATAGACACTTGGACTGAATGCAAAAAAAAAAGATGGTTTAAAACCGAATGTACTGTAATGCCTTGTGTGTAATGTGTGCATAGGGGAAAAAGAAGAACACTTTATATTTTATTGTACAGCTTATGAAAGGGTGTCAGAGAAAAAAAATCAAAAGTTTTAACATTATTGCTACAAAAAAAAATCATAATCTTAAAAAGTTTTTCTATCTTTTTAAAGATAATATTTATAATATCCCTTTTGGTAAGTAAAAACCCTTAATTTCAGCAAAAAAAATTTCGGGAACAAAATACTAAAGGGAATTTTTTTTAAGTACCTTTCCCCGCTCGATGCCCAAAATCAAAACGGGTTTTTGCTCTCTTCCAAATACCATGAATGATTGTGTGATGGACGGGTTTAGCTTCAAATGGCAAAAGGAAAAAAATTTACCCCTGGTAAAATGTGTGCTGTGTGCGGCACTTTGTGGTTGGTTATGTTTTCTAAAAAATTTCTAGTCCTTTTTCAAAGTCATTTTGAATGATGAGAAAAAGTACTTAAAAATTTTTTTTTTTCTACTACAAAGTTTCAGTCAAAGCAATAATATTTAAAAAAATATTTAAAAAAATTTTTTGGGTTTCTTTGCACTATATTTTTTCGGGGCTGCCAAAATTAATGTACACCCCCTTTGACATAAAAGTTATATGTAGGTCATTGTCAATAAAATCGTACCTGAAGCGTCTGAAACGTCTCTGTCTGTCTGTCTGTCTGTCTGTGTGTTCATCTCTCTCTCTCTCTCTCTCTCTCTCTCTCTCCTCTCTCTCTCTCCTCTCTCTCTATATATATATATATATATATATATAATATAATATATATATATATATATATGTGTGTGTGTGTGTGTGTGTGTGTAGTGTGTGTGTGTGGTGTGTGTGTGTGTGTTGTGTGTGTGAGAGAGAGAAGAGAGAGAGAGAGAGAGAGGAGAGAGAGAAGAGAGAGAGTGGAGAGAGAGAGAGAGAGAGAGAGAGATAGTGAGGAGTTACTGTGTTATAAGCTTTGTAGCCATTTGCAATTGGAAATATTGGAGAAGATACGAAATTTGACCAATGAATTGAATCCCAGTGAGTGCAACCTTACCGTTGGTTGGGGGAGCTTGCGTTGTCTCTTTGACCCTGAGAGCTATGCTGGCGGGAGATTCGTCTCCTGGTAGGGCCACCCAAGCCAGACAGGTCAAAGGGTTAGAGACCAGACAAAAGAGCACTCAACTGGCTCTCCAGGTTGGGGGTTTGAAATTGGGCTAACAACCCGGTCCTAAAAAAACAAACTTTGTTACAGAAACCGCAATGACATTCTCTGAGAATAGCATGGTGGGGAAGAGTTCTCTCTAGCAGAGCCCACGACGTGAGCTGGAGAAAGCCTTCAGGAAGCCAGTGCGCCGACAACTCTTCTGACGACCAAAGCCAAGACCAGGATAGGGACCTGGAAACATCAGAACCCTATACGAGGCTGGAAAAAAACAGCACAAGTGAGTGTGAGATGCACAGGTACAACCTAAAGATCCTTGGTATGTGCGAGACTAGCTGGACAGGAACAGGAAGAACAAGGCTGACAAGTGGAGACACCATCATCTACTCTGGACGAGAAGAAGATCAGCCACACACGCACGGAGTAGCGCTGCTGATGACACCCGAGGCGATGCGAGCACTGCTGTCCTGGGAACCAATGTCACCAAGGATTCTCACTGCAAGATTCAATTCATTCAAAGTGCAAGAAAACCACATCTTACAATACTACGCCCCCACAAACGTAGCAGACACAGAGGAAAAGGAGGTAGTTCTACAATTCAACTCCAAACAGTCATGGATTGAGTGCCGAAGAGAGACCTTAAGATCCTCATGGGAGATCTCAATGCCAAAGTGGGAACGGACAACAAGGGCAGAGACCAGACTATGGGCATACACGGAACAGGAATACAAAATGAAAATGGAGAACTGTTTGTAGAATTCTGTGCTTTCAGTGACATGGTCATCGGAGGGCACTGTTTTCCCCCACAAAAACATTCACAAGATGACTTGGAATTCACCTGATGGAAGACCCAGAACCAAATCGACCACATTACCATCGGCAGAAAATGGCGCAGAAGTTTACATGACGTGAGAGTGAAACGAGGAGCAGACGCAGCATCAGACCACAGCCTTGTGATAGCTGTGCTAAAGACCAATTGAAAGCCTACAAAGACCAAGCAGGCCGACTATCACATAAATACAATGTACACAGTCTGAAGGAGAGAGCAACAAACAGAGGAGGTCAAACTGGAACTGAGAAACAGATTCAGCATACTTGACCAACTTGGTGAAGAAACAATTGAAGACCACTGGTGTGGCCTGAGGGAGGTCTGGCAGACGACATGTAAACAAGTGCTTGGAAAAGAAGCGAAAAAAAACACAAAGAATGGCTGACAGCTGGAACATGGACCCTCATCACAGAGCGGAAGCACCTAAAAGACCAGATCAACCAGACCCAAGACCAAGACCACAAGCAAGAGTTACAGGCACACTACTGGGAAGCCAACCGCCCAAGTTAAGAAAAGTGCTAGACAAGACAAGAAACAATTGATCCATGAGCTCACAGAAGAGGCAGAAACTGCGGCAGGACAGAGAAAACATGAAAAGACTGTGTGAGATTACCCGAACCATTTCTGGAAAGACCAGCAACCCCAGTCGCCCGGTTCAAAGACAAGGAGGGAAACACCATCGCAGGAGAAGCTGAGCAGAGAGCAAGGTGGGCAGAGCACTTTAAAGAGACACTGGATAGACCTGCACCATCTGCCCCCCCCCCCCCCCCCCCCCGACATTCCACCACCAAACCAGCTTCTGGACATCAACCACAGGCCCACCAACCAAGACGGAAGTTACCAAAGCCATCAAGTCACTGAAGTCAGGTAAAGCAGGCGGGTCCAGGCGGAAGTCCACCTGAAGCACTGAAAGCAGACATCCAGACGTCAACAGAGATGCTGCATCCACTCCTAAGCAAGACCCAGAAGGCGTTTGACAGCATCGACAGAGATACCATCTGGAAACACATGCACCACTATGGCTTCCCACCCAAGTTTGTTGCCATCATCCAGCAACTCTACGAGGATGCCACAATGCCAGGTCGTCCACGACGGGAAGCCAACGAAGCCCTTCACTGTACAAACTGGCATCCGTCAGGGGGTGTCTA
Source organism: Conus ventricosus (assembly GCA_018398815.1). Classification (NCBI taxonomy): domain Eukaryota; kingdom Metazoa; phylum Mollusca; class Gastropoda; order Neogastropoda; family Conidae; genus Conus; species Conus ventricosus. The sequence continues at coordinate 51,081,797 of CM031627.1, forward strand.
CTATCGCCAACAATTTTCCTGATGGTCGTTGACTGGATAATGCGGCAGTCTACAGACGGCAAGAGGACAGGAATCCAGTGGACTTTCACCAAGCAACTGGAAGACCTGGACTTCGCCGACGACATCAGCCTTCTCTCCCACAAACAGCAAGACGCATAAGACAAGCTGTGTCGGGTAGCAGAAGAAGCAGGAAAGACGGGCCTCCAAATCAACACAAAGAGAACAGAAGCCCATGAGAGTCAACGACCCACTACGACTACGACTACAACAGGAAGACATCATTGAGTTGACAAGTTTGTCTACCTCGGTAGTGTGGTCAGCAAAGATGGAGGTACAGATGAGGATATTAAGAGCCACATCAAAATAAAAGCCAGGCACACCTTTACTACGCTACGGCCTATCTGGAATTCTTCTGTCCTCTCACTCCACAACAAGATCAGAATCTTCAACTCAAATGTGAATCTGTCCTTCTGTATAGTTCTGAAACGTGGCGAACAACAAAGACAAACACCCACAAACTCCAAACATTTATCAACAGATGTCTGCGAAACATTGTGAACATCAGATGGCCAGATGTTATTGCCAACACAGACTGTGGAACAAGACCAAGCAAGTTCCAATAGAATTAGAAATCAGTAAACGGAAGGTGGGGATGGATTGGCCACACCCTCAGAAAGTCTCCAATCCAAACATCACAAGACAAGCCCTTGAATGGAACCCTCAGGACAAAAAAAAGTGGGAAGACCAGACAGACATGGTGAAGGAGTACCGACCCAGAAGTAAAGGCCGCCAGAATGAACGTGGGCCGAGCTGAAGAAGATCTCCCGGAAACCGTTTCCGCTGGAAGAGTGTGGTTGTGGCCCTATGCTCCCAGGGAATTCAGAGGACTAAGTAAGTCAATTGAATACAAAATACCATTTTGTGAATACATAACGTTCTCGCAATATGGGATCCATAACATGGTAAATAGGTAGGTCCTTATTGTGAAATAGTCATCAATACTTAAGTAACATGTGCATGGTGAAGAGAGGAAGAGAAAGAAAGTGTTAAGAAGTGCCCAGACAAGGATTTCCTACCTTGCCAGTTCAGAAACTCACATTGTCTTCACTGTATTCGCTGAAAACCAGCAAGAATGTTATCCACTGTGTTTGCGTTTTGTTTTAAACACGTCAGTATTGTTCGCATGTTGCATTTCAATTCTCTGCTTCCATGTTGGATCGCCAGCTGAACTGTTGACACTGACTCTGTTGTCAGCATGAGGTGGGGCTGTCTTCTGTCTGCTGTGACACTGTGTCATGATCTGTGCATGTAGATTGTGTCACCTTGACTGACAATCACAAACACGCCACTGCACTGAACCTTGTCTAGTTTTGTTTACCACTTGAATCTAACCTGCATTATTCATTAATCGGGGAGCACTGTCATGTCTGTTGGGTCACAGTGTATGATGCACTTACCGACTGCGTTTGTGCCCACTAAGCAACACACGGAACCCGGTTGATGTCCTGGGGAAGAAAGAGCACAGACAGAGGCAAGGATGGACATTGCATGTGCACGTGAGTCACAGAAGTTCCCTTTGCGTCAGCTCTTCTCTCTGTCCCTGGCTATTGGCAACGGACATTTCCATCAGCACAACACAGTAACATTGCGAGCAGCAGGCGGTGAAGGCTGTCAGTTGACGCATCACTACCCTCAGTCTTCTATATTGAAGGAAAAGACAGAAACGTTTCTTACAGTAGAGTGGACAAACTTTCTTTGCGAATATGGCAAGACCTTTTTTCTGCTGTTGTAAAACACTGCCTTGCTGGCAAAGAAGAGAGAGAGAGAGAGGAGAGGGAGGAGAGGAGAGAGAGAGAGAGAAGAGAGAGAGGAGAGAGAAGAGAGAGAGAGAGAGAGAGAGAGAGAGGAGAGAGAGGAGAGAGGACAGACATACATAAGGATCCCTGCATGCTGTTTTGTTGGAGCAATATCAAATACCTGTGAATCATCGAGAACGTGAACATTAGCTTCCAGCCATTTACGTAGTTTTGCTTCCTCAGATTTTCTTCGTTTTTCTGCCCATTTATTAAACGTATACATGAAAGGATTGTAGCAGAGTTTAAAGGAAGTACGAATATAGCTAGGGCAACGTTGACTTCTCCAGGTATTGGAACATCAGTTAGTGCCAACAATCCACACAGTCCTATGGGAAACCAGCACATGAAATCTGTCACAGCAATACTAATCAACCGCTGGGCTATCGTCATGTCCTGTGATAATTTGGTGCTGTTAAGTTTCAAAGCATTTCTTCGTATTGACCAAAAGATAATAGTCTGACCAGAAGAGATGAGCAGGAACAAAGTGAAATTAAAGATGATTAATGCACCAACAGAATAATATCTTTCCTTTAAACTCTTGTCCTGGTAACTGGAGAGGAATGCAGATACCAGTCTGACTGTAAAACTCCCTATGTCTTGTCATCGGGAGTAATGGAAAGGCAGCTAAAAACAACCAGCTAACCAACTCAATAGACAAGCCACTGAAGCTGACGATCCCTCAAATCGCAGAGTACTGAATGGAAAAACTAAGAACAATGAAGCGATCCAACGTAATAAGACAAATGATTAGAGCTGACACTCACTGGACAGGAAAGACAAAAAGCCAGCCACATGACAAGTCACACTAGTTTTCCATGAATCTTCAAAATGGAGATACTGACCTCGGAATTTTTCATCAGCAGCTCCAATAATAACTATATTGATTCCCATGCACGAAAGTCTGCCAGGGTAAGGGTGATAACAAACACACTGAAGCTACTTACAGAGGTCATTTTGCCCTCAAATATTCGTACACAAAAAGCAGAACATGTTACCGGACAGAGACAGACAGGCAATTATCCACAGAAACACACGATATGTCCATGTTTGCAGTAAATCTTCACATGACGAAACTTCGTCCTGGGGGCAAAACAAAATCTGCTATCAAAGTCACGTGGTAGAATTTTATTACAACAGAGTTTATGATTTCCTGTGTGGATGGAAAAGAATGCCACAGGTGTGTGAAAATGTTGCGTGGAAAAACCTGAACTGGACTTCTGTCCATATGCAATTCAGTCAGTTGAGGCAAGGATGGAAAACTGCTGAGGAAAGTGTGAATGGACGTTGAAGTCAAATTCAGTTTCTCTAAGCGATGGAAAGTCGAGAGGACTTGAGGGTCAAATAGTGTGAGTGTGGTATGTGACAGATCTATGACTGTCAGTCTGTTCTGATTGACGACAGAAGTCTTGCCTATAAATAGTGAAGTCAGTGGGTTTTTAGACAGTGACAATGTTTCTAGATGTTCCAAATCAAGGAAGGCTGCCAAACTGACTTGGGCCAGTTTGTTGTGATGAGGTCAAGAAATTTCAATTCTGAAATGTCAATTTTGGTATATGACTGATAGAACACTGAGCCAAGACGACATGAATGAGATAGGTATTTTGACTGACATCAGACAGGGTCATGCCAGAACCTGTGGCATCCAGGTAACGGAGCTGCGGGAAGAGCTCTGCAAGGAATGGCTGGCCCACATGAAATGTGTGACCTTGACACTGACAATTCAAAGGACAGGCCATTTCCACAGTAATTCATCATCATGCATAGCACAGTGAGACCAGCCATCACATAAATGATCACTGTGCAAACATATCCTGGAAGTTCTGCATCGAAATAGTCCTGGACATGTCATGTCCTCACACCCCTCTTCATCCTGGTGGTCAATGCAGTCGTACATTTCATTACACCGTGTGTAGACAGGCAGGCAGTCATTGAAGTCACCAGGACAACGGTAATGGCTGTCAGGACAGGACTCATTAGGTTTCATTGGAGTTGAGGTGAACTGAAAATAGTTATCAAAATCTATAAGAACAGGGGATGGAGAGTGATCTGATAGTTTTACAGTCTAAATCTGATTATGAAGCCACAGTTTATCTCATCTGATTCATCCCAACAGTTATACCGTTGATCACACATCCCACTGTATGGCACACACTGTCCATTGGAACACGTTAATGCCTTCACACAGGGAGGAATGGCTACAGAAAGATTCATCACTCTTATCCTGACACTCTGTTACAAAGTTACACACCAGGGTGTATGACAAACTGAGAAGCTGATCATTGCAAGCAAATAAAGGAATTAAAGAGACGTACTGCTCTGTTCGTTCATCCTGCCTGTGAATGGTTGACATGTGGTAAGGAAAACCACAGGATGTATATGTTTGACAAAACTCCTTAGACACTTCAGAGTCACAGAGGAATGATGTGTGTGTCATGTGGCCTTTGAGGCACATAGTCATAGAGTCTTTTTTCATTGGACTCCTAGTCAAAGAAATCCTCTTTGAGTCATAAGAGTTCCAACTACATTTACTTTCATTGAACGTAGTTCTACACATTTCACTAAAGTTGTGAGATGTTTGTTGTCCACTAACAAAACATCGTCCTGAAAAATATTCAACAATAGGACCAGGTTTTAGATGGTGATGAAGAACAGTTTTGTCTTCAGTAACTAAACAATATTTGTACAGAGAGCGCAGATGTTTATCATCTGTGGATATCTTAACTGAATGAAGAACAACATAATCACAAGATCTGGATACTAATGTCTGAAACGCACGGTCACAGTGATGTTTACGGCTAGGAATAGTCAGAGTACCCAATAATGAAACACAGTAGTCAACAACGGTCCCATTACGATCTGTATTATCACGGCCACCGTTCATGTTTACCCATTGTCTTATAAAACGTTACGTTGCCTTTACATGAGCGGCCCAGTTTGAACTCATGCTCAAGATGGTAGGCACAGGACACTGTTTTTTTCTGTACAATATGAATTGTTTTCCTGAAATCACACCACACACACACACACACACACACACACACACACACACACACACACACACACACACACACACACACACACACACACACACACACACATGAGCGCGCACAACACACACACACACACACACACCACACACACACACACACACACACACACACACACACACACACATACGCACTCCACACACCTACTCATGTTTACACTGGCGCACACTTAGGGGAAAACAGGGACCAACACACACACACACACACACACACACACACACACACACACCACACACACACACACACACACACACACACACACACATACGCACTCGCACATACGCAACTCGCACGCACCACACACACACACACACACACACACACACACACACACACACACACACACACACACACACACACACACACACACACACACACACACACGCACACACACACACACACACACACACACACACGAGCGCACACACACACACACACACACACACACACCACACACACACACACACACACCACACATACTCATGTTTCACAGGTGTACACTTAGGGAAGCAGGAACACACAGCCATCTCCCTCCACCCCACCCACACCTTAACATTCAACTAAAGCAATGTGAGGCCACAATGTTTCCAGTTCTACTGCACAATTCAGTGATGAACAAAGCACACTGCAAATGACAAGGTTCGTTGCACGGCTTCCAAGTGGCCACAAGAAAACTTTCAGTCAGCAACCCTCACGTCTGAACCTGACTGTATTGTCTTACATGCTGGACTCACTAATCCTGGATCTGAGGAACCAATTGAATTGCAGCGCCGAAGTGGAAAAATGTTCAAAATGTCAGGAAGCAGGTTCCAAGAGCAGAACGCTTGTTCGTCGGGTTGCTCCAGTCAAAACTAAAACCTCTGACGTCAGACGGAGTGTGTTAAAGGCACTGACAAGGTCCAGGCTGAAGACAGAGCGGAGCATCGGCAGCTGTGTCAACTAGGTCAGCATGCGAGCTGCACACCACAGGCATCAGCTTTTGATGAAATTTTTCCGAAGGCAAAAGGAGCGAACGTCTTGGCCAGTACCATGGGCACACACCTGTATTCCATGTATTGGAAGATGCCATGTAGCAGGCCGCCCCATCCCTTCACCACTGTCATTGCCCAGGTTTCTGCACTCCATCCTCGACCCTCCCTAGTTCTACTAGATCTGCATCACCCATCTGCCGATGTGTTTGTGTTGTAAATGTTGATATTTTAACACAGAAACATTTAAGAAATCTAAAATATATGTATTCAGTAATCAACGGTAATCGGAACATGCATGCACACATTCAGCCATTGATTTTCTTGAATAGAACTTTTGTTTCATCGTCAGAGATAGTTCGTATTAAAAGCACTTGACTTCCATCGGTGTCCATTTATTACTGCTACAGTCTTTACATGTGAACGTTACTAAAATTTGCCCAAACGTCCTAGTTGTTACGACCCACCAGTTCACAGCATTCTTCTGACCGTTCCAGGCTGCCATCTATGTTTGTGAAGGTCTGGACAGCACTGCAAGGACATCACCATCACTCAACAGCTGTGCATCAATGACATCTGGCTCCATTGCTGTCAACTTTTTATCATCTTTAACTTCAAACAATGCATCTCTGTATCTGCCAACAGGGCTTGACAATAAGAATTCAGAGTGCCTAAGAAACTTTCAAGATCAACAGTCATAGGACAAAATTGTCGACTCTAACCTATACTAACTAAATAACAGGGATATTACTCGTGCGCAAGATGAATCAACTCACGCTCCCTCATCCATAGCTCTCTGCTTTGTATCTTCACCACTAGCACCACACTGTGTGTGGAAAACTACAGATGATTCAGTTGGTCCGATCATATCCCAATAAATATATCGATGATGTATAGGCTAGAACATGTTGAAGATTCGCATCGTTATAACATATCAACATATCAGTGTAAAAACAGAGCTGCTAGTCATTACCAATACTCTTCAAAACGTGAGCACTCATCGACATTAAAATAAATTTTGTAATTTTCTTTCATGTGGCAGGTAAATGTTTTCAAATACTGCGTCATTCAAAAATCAGACAAACACAGTGCAATGTTTGTTGGAACAAAGATGGGGAAGAAAGATGTAGCTGCTGCTAAGGAAAAGAACAAATGCAATAATGCACGAAGAAAGGATCCTCCAATAAACGCAGAAAGCGTTGTTTTTTTTTCCAGTAAACAGTGATAAAGTCATAGAAAATGCAAAGGTGGACGACCGGAATGGATTTTGTAAATCTGAAATAAAAGACTACAAATGCGATGACAATGATGCAAGGACAATAAGAGTCATGAAACATTGAATTAAGTCTTTAAAAGTTTATGTAATAAATTCGCCAAACATGAACAAGCGAATGACGAGACAAAACACGACGCGTTTTGTAGATTTATTACATAAACTTTTGAAGATTTGTTTATATCTTCGCCTGCAGCACCTCATTTTGCAACTAAAATTGAAATAAGTCGCCTAAATTTCAATGAAACTGAAAGATAATTTGTTCTTCAGTAACCTGGAGGGCGCTGATGCTTTGGCAGATACGTTTGCCAGTGTTAGCTGACTGATACTAACAGGAACTGTAGAGAACAGGAAGATAAAGCCGAAACATGCTGTGATCCTGTGCCATCAAATACGATCAACATTAATGTGCCACTGACGATACAAGACATTAAGCTGAATTCTAAACTGGCAAACCTCATCTGGTTTAAATACAGTTTTAAATACAGATGACGGAAAATTGTCATTAAATGTGATTGTTATTCATCGTGATTAAAAACAAAATGCTGGTGTGGTTGTGGAATGCCAAAGGTTTGGAAACAGTCAATTGTTGCTCCCATTCCCAAACAAGGTAAGTGTATTACGGACAATAAAAAGACGACAGACACATGGCATTCATGTCCCATGTACGTGATTTTCTTTGCCTTTATTAAAGATACTTTTTCCTGATTATGTGCCCTGTAATGAGGAAGTTAATGCATTACCCACAACTCAAGCAGGATTTTGAAAAAGGATGTTTAAGAACATTTAAGAACATTGGCCAATCAGGAAATACATATGCTGTTGCTACATTTTGAGATTAAAGAATAGAAAAAAAAGTTATACAAGAATTGAAAATATATATTCAACAAAGAGAATTCTTGCAATGGCAATACATCAAGCATCAGTTATTGCCCTAATTCTACTTTGAATCCTGAGATATGACTACCAAATAAGATACTGAAAAGTGTAGTGGTTAAAAGCAGAACACTCGTTTACGTGGTATAAATCATTAAAAAAAAAAAAAAAACCCAAAGACTGTGGCCAGGAGATTTTGGTCAGATAAGAGACTATTATCATTTTTACTGTTATTAGTAATAGTTTTGATATTTTAACGATTATCATCATTGCAAGTCTTGCTACAACTTCATAAGCGTTGCAATTGATATAATTTACTGGTATATCGATATTGTAATTTTGCATTAGTTTATTTCTTGCATTCGGCCTTTCATTTTTCCAGCATCCTTTATCATTACTATAATTATTTCATTGTTGTAATCGAGATGATCATTATCACTCTGAATATACTTATCAGATTCTCTTTCTCGTAATCTGTACCTTCCTCCTTCACCTCTTTGCTCTTTCTGTCCCCCTTTCCCCATCCTCCTTTCCCTCATACTTCTTGTTACCATTATTACCATTACTGTTATTGATATTATTTTATTACTATTATTATCATTATTTTTACTACTACTACTAGTATTACGATTACCATCATTATTATAATTTTTGTCATAATAATGGTAATAATTGTTATCATTACTATTATTATTATTATTATTATCATTATTGTATTCATGCATGATATATATATATATATATATAATATATATATATATATATATATATATATATATATATATATATATATATATATATATATATATATATATATATATATAGAGCTATAATATATTTTCCGGCTTTTTTTTTAGAAAGTGCTCGACCATGCGGGAGCAGCTAAAATAATGATTAAAAGTAAATCTTAAAACCGGGATTTTAAGATCCCGGTTTTAAGATTTACTTTTAATCATTATTTTATATATATATATATATATATATATATATATTGTATATATATATAATATGTATATATATATATTCATAATATATGGGATTTGAGCTTGCTCCTTGGCCACAGGGCTTAGGATTTCAACTGTGCGGTTGCCTGCCGTTTGCCGTTGCGCCTGCTTGTGTACTCCAGACATTTCAGCTCACTCAATTCCTTAGCAGCTGCTTATTTTCTTATATATATATTATATATATATATATTATATATATATTAATATATATAAAATTTATTATTATATATATATAATATATGAAATATATTATATATATATATATAAAAGTGATTCTTATTAACAATGTGATTGGTGGGATGAAGTAAATGGAAGATAGCTTTCAAATGCTGAATATATTCTAAGGGGGAATGTGAATGGGAAAAATAAAAAATGTTCCTCTCAGCAAGTTATATTCAAAGGGGGAGATCATCCTCCAATAGGGGAACCACTAACATTAACTCCCTTTTTCAGTATACCGATATTCGAAACTTGGTGTTGTGTCCAAGTGACCGCGGATGTGGTAATTTAGACATCCTCGTCTTTTAGTTTAAGAAAAATGCTCCAGAAAAGGGGGGGCAAACCGTAGTTGTTTGTTGCGTTTCAAAAAACCAACCAAAGGTGCCATCTAAGAAGCTAAAGAAAATCATGAAAGAGCAAAACAAGCTACATTTTCTTGTGAAAAGTAAAAAATATAAAAAAATATAAAAAGATATCCT
>CM031627.1:51099018-51102385 GCA_018398815.1 Conus ventricosus
CACATACAATGTAAGGGCGTTCTATACCCCAAATCTTTGGACTTCACAACCTAACCATTGCAGAAGATGAATATAATGGGCTTCCACGTTTGCCTAGAAGACCCCGCAAACTAGAAACTATTAAATCCGCCAATAAAAGAATGAATATGTCCATCAGCATGGTCATCCCACCCTAAGGGATTTTTTTCCGGAAACAGTTTAAATTTGCGATTTACCTGCGCCACTACAGGCTGTAGGGTATTACAATGCAAACTCATTTAAACCATCCTAATCTCTTAGTAAGTCAATATATAACTTTCATGATTATTACCAGTACAGACGAATACTACAGAACTACAATAGTCCTCCCAGCTGACCCTCGTTTAATCCATTCAACAGCCAATGGAACAATCGAGCAAAAGAAAGAAATCTTGCAACGAATTTACCATTAATCCTTCACTGATTTTAGACAAAAGTTAGACCGGACTCCGGGTTAGGCAGCATAGTTAATTGGTGGGGTACAAAAAGAGAATTTACTTATGACTACTGGACTGTGCCCCACCGCTTTTCAACCAGACAAACAAGTTGATTGGATCCATAGAACAAAACATCCTAATGCTTGGCAACATTTATCTTAGATGAAAGTGAAGGTCTAACAATGCAGGAGTGCAAAGACATTAATGACTCCATAAGGACATACGTTTGTGTCTATTAGGGCACAGGAAGCACAGACTAAGTCTACGCATAGTGGATCAATCTAACAGGTTTGATGCTAGACAACAATTTCTAGCTAAATTAGAAGATGCATTAACACGCTGATATATGCCTGCCATCAAAAAAAGGTATCAAGACGTTCGTGAACATGCTAGGACAAGGTTGACTTTGTTGTAGGCCATGGAATATACGATGCACCCTCAGACCTTAGACTACAGATTGCATGATACCGAATTATAACAATGAAAAACCTCATAGCTGGAGACGAATCAAAAAACTTAGGACACCAATCAAGGCATAAACACAGGCCCGCCCCATCCATTTAAAAAAAAGTACGCTAGCCTTGAAGAAAGCATCTGGTTACTAATGGACAGCCACAGCCGAGAAAGCAGGTCCAGAAAGCACGCCACCTGTTAATGTACCTCGCACTGACAGACTACTAGCGAAAAGACAGCCCTAGATGTATTTTAACTTTTACAGGTTAGCTATACTTTTATTTCACTAAAAATTAAATCCAGCAGCTACACACCAAACTCCACAGATGGACGGCATATAACCACAACTTTGCCCTATAGAAGACAAAACCCACCTAACAACCACTGCAATTATGCCAGGACACTAGCATCAAGCGCATTGGCTGCTAACTTCTTAATAAGTATTTGACTAGATGATGCACTAGTTGATCCTAATCCAACTTTTACCAGGTCTGTGGTGTTGGAGTGCAGACTGAGCCCTGTAGGCGCACTGCGGTTAAAGCATAAACGAGTGAAGAGATAGCAAACCCCAACAGCTGTTCAAATACTACTAGTGTAAAACCCCTGTATCACTGAACAGAGTTCCTTATTCTTCAGCTACTAGAGTTTTCATAAAGTATTTCTGTTTATAGTTTCTCATAATCTGCTTGTTTGTGATGAAGCTGCGCTCTGTACGTAGAACAGCATTTCTAACCTCCAGGTTTTCCTTAGCAAACCTTAAATTCTGTATTTTCTGCTGTATTCTAACCTTTTTCTTCTTGCCCTAAATAGTTTATCGTCTGCATCAGCCAGTTTATTTTTTTACTTCTTCTATTTTGTTCATCTACTCGTCAAGTTTGTCCCTAGATGTGCGCTAGTGCCTCCCTTACAGTTGTAAGAGCATCCTTAAAGCCCTCAGTTTGCGCCTAACTTATCGTTTTCCAACTCATAAGAGCCACAATTTATCGCGCTCATGGATTCAGAATCCGCCAATTGTTGCTAATGTTTTTCTGACCCGTCTCCTCACTTAAATCGTTTCAATTTCTGCTATTTAGTTCCTCTGCGTTCGATTTAAAATCTTGAGAGGTATGTTTGAAATTGTCCGGATGTGTTGCCACTCTTGCCCCAAGTCTGTAAATGACTAACGCCTTCGCTCTAAGCTTCTAAAAGGTTTAATTGTTCACCTAGCAATAGGGAAGTTTTCGCCTTAATTGGGCTTAGTTTTAAAAACCTGTTTCTGGTATTGCTTGAAGTAGCATTTACAACACTACTTCCTGCACCCCGTTTTTATATACAAATGCCCGCCATCTTCCTCAAAATCGTTAGGATCCAATCACTTCTGGCAGCTCTCGTCCTATGCTTCTATAGAATGATTGAATTCTTTCTCGCAATAGTTCTTGGCGGTGTCTAGGGAGTAAAGAACCCGCTTCTTCAAGCTCTTCCTGCAACGAAGGGCCTAGTTCTGTTTCATCTTCTTCTTCTTCAATAGGATCAATAGGGTCAAAATCGTCATCCATATTTTTTATTTATATTCTTTTTTGTTTTATAAAAAATGAACTCATACGGTTGTGACCTTGATCCATACAGAAAAGAGAAGGAACCCCATGGCGTAAAAGGTATAAGGCAGACTGTAATTAGTGTAAATACCCCATCAACAGTTGAGCCTGAACAAACTTTAACAGTCAAGTTCCCTGATCTTGGCGCTGATGATGTTATAATGCCAGGCACCGCTAAACTATCATTCAAAATAGATATTACATCGGCAGATCCTAATGCTACTGTTGTCGCTAATTTAGGCAGAGCAATCGTTAAACATATATCAATCAAACTGGAGGGCAGAGGAGTCTTTGCACTAGGCGAGGCAGACATTTTTGCCCTCTATTCTGATCTATGGCTGCCTAGAAAAGAAAGAAAAGAGAAAGTTTATCAGGGAATAGAAAGTCCAAACGGCCTCAAGCACAGGCTTAAAGTGGGTGATGCAAAGAATGATGTTAAAGATGAGGCAGTAGCAGAAGCGTTTGGCAACAGATTCTGCATCCCTCTAGTTTTGAACTGTTAAAGACGCATATGCCTTATTACCAAGGCGCACTAAAAGAAAAACTTACTTATCATCTAACATTAATTAATCCTAGCGGTTCTGTCGTTCTGTCTGAAGATCCTTTAGCTAAATACACAGTTAGTGACATCTCTCTTGAGTTTGATGTTGTTACTAACCCTGGACTGGCCAGAACAATCTTAACCCAGTATAAAAGTAAAACGGTTATTTATTATGAAAACGTTATGCACGCCATTACAGAAAATAGAAACAAGCGAGACACTCTTTGGAACATACATCTAAATCATCTCTGAAGTCTTTAAAAGGAATTTTGTTCTATTTACTGAAGAAACAACTCCTTTCAGAGAGAATCAGAAGCGTTTTATATCCAAAATTGAGAAGACTG
>CM031627.1:51103385-51154516 GCA_018398815.1 Conus ventricosus
CTAATGGCGTGGGACCGGACAGTGATAGTACCACAAGCTGTCCTGATAGGCAAAGCGGGCAGCTCAAACGCACACGTTGGAACTGCAGTGAAGGCCTAGCTCCCATGGAGCAAGAGTCAATCATATATATAATATATATAAATATAATATAATATATATATATATATATATATATATATATATAATATAAAAATAATGATTAAAAGTAAATCTAAAACCGGGATCTAAAATCCCGGTTTAAGATTTACTTTTAATCATTATTTTAGCTGCACCCGCATGGTCGAGCACTTTCTAAAAAAAAAGCCGGAAAATATATTAATAGCTCTATATATAAATATATATATAATAAATATATATATAATATATATATATAATATATATATATAAATATATATATTATATATATATATATATATATAATATATCATGCATGAATACAATAATGATAATAATAATAATAATAATAGTAATGATAACAATTATTACCATTATTATGACAAAAATTATAATAATGATGGTAATCGTAATACTAGTAGTAGTAGTAAAAATAATGATAATAATAGTAATAAAATAATATCAATAACAGTAATGGTAATAATGGTAACAAGAAGTATGAGGGAAAGGAGGATGGGAAAGGGGACAGAAAGAGCAAAGAGGTGAAGGAGGAAGGTACAGATTACGAGAAAGAGAATCTGATAAGTATATTCAGAGTGATAATGATCATCTCGATTACAACAATGAAATAATTATAGTAATGATAAAGGATGCTGGAAAAATGAAAGGCCGAATGCAAGAAATAAACTAATGCAAAATTACAATATCGATATACCAGTAAATTATATCAAATGCAACGCTATGAAGTTGTAGCAAGACTTGCAATGATGAATAATCGTTAAAATACAAAACTATTACTAATAACAGTAAAAATGATAATAGTCTCTTATCTGACCAAAATCTCCTGGCCACAGTCTTTGGTTTTTTTTTTTTTTTTAATGATTTATACCACGTAAACGAGTGTTCTGCTTTAACCACTACACTTTTCAGTATCTTATTTGGTAGTCATATCTCAGGATTCAAAGTAGAATTAGGGCAATAACTGATGCTTGATGTATGCCATTGCAAGAATTCTCTTTGTTGAATATATATTTTCAATTCTTGTATAACTTTTTTTTCTATTCATTAATCTCAAAATGTAGCAACACAATATGTATTCCTGATTGGCCAATGTTCTTAAATGTTCTTAAACATCCTTTTTCAAAATCCTGCTTGAGTTTGTGGGTAATGCATTAACTTCCTCATTACAGGGCACATAATCAGGAAAAAGTATCTTTAATAAAGGCAAAGAAAATCACGTACATGGGACATGAATGCCATGTGTCTGTCGTCTTTTTATTGTCCGTAATACACTTACCTTGTTTGGGAATGGGAGCAACAATTGACTGTTTTCCAAACCTTTGCATTCCCAACCACACCAGCATTTGTTTTTAATCACGATGAATAACAATCACATTTAATGACAATTTTCCGTCATCAGTATTTAAAACTGTATTTAAACCAGATGAGGTTTGCCAGTTTAGAATTCAGCTTAATGTCTTGTATCGTCAGTGCACATAATGTTGATCGTATTTGATGGCACAGATCACAGCATGTTTCGCTTTACTTCCTGTTCTCTACAGTTCCTGTTAGTATCAGTCAGCTAACACGGCAAAACGTATCTGCCAAAGCATCAGCGCCCTCCAGGTTACTGAAGAACAAATTATCTTTCAGTTTCATTGAAATTAGGCGACTTATTTCAATTTTAGTTGCAAAATGAGGTGCTGCAGGCGAAGATATAAACAAATCTTCAAAGTTTATGTAAAAAATCTACAAAACGCGTCGTGTTTTGTCTCGTCATTCGCTTGTTCAGTTTGGCGAATTTATTAAAAACTTTTAAAAATTAATTTAAAGTTTCATGACCTTATTGCCCCTTTCTTTGTCATCGCATTTTTATCTTTTATTTTGATTTACAAAAACCCCTTTGGCCGCCCACCTTTTTCTTTTCTATACTTTATCATGTTTTCCCGGAAAAAAACCCTTTCCGCTTTTTTGGAGGATCTTTTTTGTGCATTTTCTTTTTTTTTTTCCTTGCAGCACGCCCACATTTTTTTGTTCCAACAAACTTTGCACTGTGTTGTCTGATTTTTGAATGACGCAGTATTTGAAAACATTTACCTGCCACATGAAAGAAAATTACAAAATTTATTTTAATGTCGATGAGTGCTCACGTTTTGAAGAGTATTGGTAATGACTAGCAGCTCTGTTTTTACACTGATATTTGATATTTATAACGATGCGAATCTTCAACATGTTCTAGCCTATACATCATCGATATATTTATTGGGAATGATCGGACCAACTGAATCATCTGTAGTTTTCCACACACAGTGTGGTGCTAGTGGTGAAGATACAAAGCAGAGAGCTAAGGATGAGGGAGCGTGAGTTGATTCATCTGCGCACGAGTAATATCCCTGTTATTTAGTTAGTATAGGTTAGAGTCGACAATTTTGTCCTATGACTGTTTGATCTTGAAAGTTTCTTAGGCACTCTGAATTCTTATTGTCAAGCCCTGTTGGCAGATACAGAGATGCATTGTTTGAAGTTAAAGATGATAAAAGTTGACAGCAATGGAGCCAGATGTCATTGATGCACAGCTGTTGAGTGATGGTGATGTCCTTGCAGTGCTGTCCAGACCTTCACAAACATAGATGGCAGCCTGAACGGTCAGAAGAATGCTGTGACTGGTGGTCGTAACAACTAGGACGTTTGGGCAAATTTTAGTAACGTTCACATGTAAAGACTGTAGCAGTAATAAATGGACACCGAAGGAAGTCAAGTGCTTTTTATACGAACTATCTCTGACGATGAAACAAAAGTTCTATTCAAGAAAATCAATGGCTGAATGTTGTGCATGCATGTGTTCCGATTACCGTTGATAACTGATACATATATTTTAGATTTCTAAATGTTTCTGTGTTAAAATATCAACATTTACAACACAAACACATCGCAGATGGGTGATGCAGATCTAGTAGAACTGGGAGGGTCGAGATGGAGGCAGAAACCTGGGCAATGACAGTGGTGAAGGGATGGGGGCGGCCTGCTACATGGCATCTTCCAATACATGGAATACAGGTGTGTGCCCATGGTACTGGCCAAGACGTTCGCTCCTTTTGCCTTCGGAAAATTTCATCAAAAGCTGATGCCTGTGGTGTGCAGCTCGCATGCTGACCTAGTTGACACAGCTGCCGATGCTCCGCTCTGTCTTCAGCCTGGACCTTGTCAGTGCCTTTAACACACTCCGTCTGACGTCAGAGGTTTTAGTTTTGACTGGAGCAACCCGACGAACAAGCCGTTCTGCTCTTGGAACCTGCTTCCTGACATTTTGAACATTTTTTCCATCGGCGCTTGCAATTCAATTGGTTCCTCAGATCAGGATTAGTGAGTCCAGCATGTAAGACAATACAGTCAGGTTCAACGTGAGGGTTGCTGACTGAAAGTTTTCTTGTGGCCACTTGGAAGCCGTGCAACGAACCTGTCATTTGCAGTGTGCTTTGTTCATCACTGAATTGTGCAGTAGAACTGGAAACATTGTGGGCCTCACATTGCTTTAGTTGAATGTTAAGGTGTGGGGGTGGGGGTGGAAGGGAGTGGCTGTGTGTTCCTGCTTCCCCTAAGTGTACACCTGTGTAAACATGAGTAGTGTGAGTGATGTGTGGATGTGTGTAGTGTGTGTGTGTGTTGTGTGTGTGTGTGTGTTGTGTGCGCTCGTGGTGTGTGTGTGTGTGTGTGTGTGTGTGGTGTGTGTGTGTGTGTGTGTGTGTGTGTGTGTGTGAGTGTGTGTGTGGTGTGTGTGGTGTGTGTGTGTGTGTGTGTGTGTGTGCGTGCGTGCTAGTGCGTATGTGGAGTGCGTGTGTGTGTGTGTGTGTGTGTGTGTGTGTGTTGTGTGTGTGTGTGTGTGTGTGGTGTGTGTGTGTGTGTGTGTGTCCCTGTTTTCCCCTAAGTGTGCGCCAGTGTAAACATGAGTAGGTGTGTGGAGTGCGTTGGTGTGTGTGGTGTGTGTGTGTGTGTGTGTGTGTGTGTGATGTGTGTGTGTGTGTGGTGTGTGTTTGTGCGCGCTATGTGTGTGTGTGTGTGTGTGTGTGTGTGTGTGTGTGTGTGTGTGTGTGTGTGTGTGTGTGTGTGTGTGTGTGTGTGTGTGTGTGTGTGATTTCAGGAAAACAATTCATATTGTACAGAAAAAAACAGTGTCCGTGCCTACCATCTTGAGCATGAGTTCAAACTGGGCCGCTCATGTAAAGGCACGTAACGTTTTATAAGACAAGGGTAAACATGACGGTGGCCGTGATAATACAGATCGTAATGGGACCGTTGTTGACTACTGTGTTTCATTATTGGTACTCTGACTATTCCTAGCCGTGAACATCACTGTGACCGTGCGTTTCAGACATTAGTATCCAGATCTTGTGATTATGTTGTTCTTCATTCAATTAAGATATCCACAAATGATAAACATCTGCACTCTCTGTACAAATATTGTTTAGTTACTGAAGACAAAACTGTTCTTCATCACCATCTAAAACCTGGTCCTATTGTTGAGATATTTTTCAGGACGATGTTTTGTTAGTGGACAACAAACATCTCACAACTTTAGTGAAACGTGTAGAACTACGTTCAATGAAAGTAAATGCAGTTGGAACTCTATGACTTAAAGAGGATTTCTTTGACTCGGAGTCCAATGAAACAAGACTCTATGTCTATGTGTCCTCAAAGGCCATATGACGTACACATCATTCCTCTGTGACTCTGAAGTGTCTAAGGAGTTTTGTCAAACACATACACACTGTGGTATTTCTACCACATGTCAATATTCACAGGAGGAGCTGAACGAACAGAGCAGTACGTCTCTTTATTCCTTTATTTGCTTGCAATGATCAGCTTCTCAAGTTGTCATACACCCTGGTGTGTAACTTTGTAACAGAGTGTCAGGATAAGAGTGATGAATCTTTCTGTAGCCATTCTCCCTGTGTGAAGGCATTAACGTGTTCCAATGGACAGTGTGTGCCATACAGTGGGATGTGTGATCAACGTATAACTGTTGGGATGAATCAGATGAGATAAACTGTGCTTCATGATGTCAGAATCTTAGAATAAAACTATCAGATACTCTCCATCCCCTGTTCTTATAGATTTTGATAACTATTTCAGTTCACCTCAACTCCAATGAATCCAACGAGTCTTGTCCTGACAGCCATACCGTTGTCCTGGTGACTTCAATGACTGCCTGCCTGTCTACACACGGTGTAATGAAATGTACGACTGCATTGACCACCAGGATGAAGAGGGGTGTGAGGACATGACATGTCCAGGACTATTTCGATGCAGAACTTCCAGGATATGTTTGCACAGTGATCATTTATGTGATGGCTGGTCTCACTGTGCTATGCATGATGATGAATTACTGTGTGAAATGACCTGTCCTTTGAATTGTCAGTGTCAAGGTCACACATTTCGGTGTGGCCAGCCATTCCTTGCAGAGCTCTTCCCCAGCTCCGTTACCTGGATGCCACAGGTTCTGGCATGACCCTGTCTGATGTCAGTCAAAATACCTATCTCATTCATGTCGTCTTGGCTCAGTGTTCTATCACGTCATATACCAAAATGACATTTCAGAATTTAAATTTCTGACCTCAGTCACAACAAACTGGCCCAAGTCAGTTTGGCAGCCTTTCCTTGATCTGGAACATCTAGAAACATTGTCACTGTCTAAAAACCCTCTGACTTCACTTTTATGGACAAGACTTCTGTCGTCAATCAGAACAGACTGACAGTCATAGATCTGTCACATACCACACTCCACACTATTTGACCCTCAAGTCCTCTCGCCTTCCATCGCTTAGAGAAACTGAATTTGACTTCAACGTCCATTCACACTTTCCTCAGCAGTTTTCCATCCTTGCCTCAACTGACTGAATTGCATATGGACAGAAGTCCAGTTCAGGTTTTTCCACGCAACATTTTCACACACCTGTGGCATTCTTTCTCCATCCACACAGGAAATCATAAACTCTGTTGTAATAAAATTCTACCACGTGACTTTGATAGCAGATTTTGTTTTGCCCCCAGGGACGAAGTTTCGTCATGTGAAGATTTACTGCAAACATGGACATATCGTGTGTTTCTGTGGATAATTGCCTGTCTGTCTCTGTCCGGTAACATGTTCTGCTTTTGTGTACGAATATTGAGGGAAAATGACCTCTGTAAGTAGCTTCAGTGTGTTTGTTATCACCCTTACCCTGGCAGACTTTCTGATGGGAATCTATATGTATTATTGGAGCTGCTGATGAAAAATTCCGAGGTCAGTATCTCCATTTTGAAGATTCATGGAAAACTAGTGTGACTTGTCATGTGGCTGGCTTTTTGTCTTTCCTGTCCAGTGAAGTGTCAGCTCTAATCATTTGTCTTATTACGTTGGATCGCTTCATTGTTCTTAGTTTTCCATTCAGTACTCTGCGATTTGAGGGATCGTCAGCTTCAGTGGCTTGTCTATTGAGTTGGTTAGCTGGTTTGTTTTTAGCTGCCTTTCCATTACTCCCGATGACAAGACATTGGGAGTTTTACAGTCAGACTGGTATCTGCATTCCTCTCCCAGTTACCAGACAAGAGTTTAAAGGAAGATATTATTCTGTTGGTGCATTAATCATCTTTAATTTCACTTTGTTCCTGCTCATCTCTTCTGGTCAGACTATTATCTTTTGGTCAATACGAAGAAATGCTTTGAAACTTAACAGCACCAAATTATCACAGGACATGACGATAGCCCGGCGGTTGATTAGTATTGCTGTGACAGATTTCATGTGCTGGTTTCCCATAGGACTGTGTGGAATGTTGGCACTAACTGATGTTCCAATACCTGGAGAAGTAAACGTTCCCCTTGCTTTTATTCGTATTCCCTTTTAAAATCTGCTATCAACCCTTTCATGTATATTTTAAATAAATGGGAGAAAAACGAAAAAAATCTGGGGGAAACCCCAAAAATTTTTTTAAAAAGGGGGAAAAAAGAAAAAATTTTTCCCGTTTCGATGTTTCACAGGGTTTTGAATGTTGCTCAAAAAAAAAACTTTTGCAGGGATCCTTATGTTGTCTTTCTTCTTCTCTCTCTCTCTTCTTTTCTCTCTCTTCTCTCTCCTTCTTCTCTCTCTCTCCTTCTCTCTCTCTCCTCTCTCCTTTTTCTCTCTCTCTTTTTTTGGGAAACCCAAGGCAGGTTTACAAAGCAAAAAAAAAAAGGTTTTGCCATTTTCGCAAAGAATTTTGTCCTTTCTGTAAAAAAAACGTGTTGCTTTTCCTTCAAATGGGAAACACGGGGGTTTAGTGATGCGTCAAGGGAAACCCTTCCGCCGGGGGTTTAAAAAATGTTTTAACCGGGGGGGGCTAAAAGGGGAAATTGGTTCCGTTCCAATAGCCAGGGCCCCCCCAGGAGAAGAGTGGGGCCCCAAAAGGGAAACCCCCTTTCTGGGGATCAGTGACAAAACCATCTTCCCTTTTCTTGTCCCCAAAACTTCCCCCAAATTTAAAAAAAAGCGGAAGAGAATGGCCAAAACTTGGGAAAATCAACGGGTTTTTGGGGTGCTCGGTGACACAAACGAAAGTCCGGTAAGGCAAAAAACCCCCATTGTGCCCCAAACAGAGCGTGAACATTTGCTCCCGATAACATAATCAGGTTAAAATTTAAAAGGTTGGTTTTAAAACCCAAAAACCCAAAGGGTAATTTTTGCGGGGTTTTTTTGAAAATAAGGGTGAAACAATAATTTTCTAAAATAAATGGAAAATTTTGCCCGGGAAACCAAAAACACCCCCTTTTAAATTGACAAACAATTTATTGTAACATTTCACTTGGGACCCAAACCTGGGAAAAAGGGAGAATTTAAATCCAACTGGAAAATTCCTGACTTTTTTTTAAACAAAAACCCGAAAACCCCCCACAGGGGGAAACCCTTTTGGGGGTTTTTCCACCCAAAACCCCCTTTTTTTAAGGCGGAGTTTTCTGCCCTGGGCCGGAAAATCTTTTGTCGGGGCCTTTTCCCACTTTTTTTTTTTTTCCCCCCTTTTTCCAAAATAAAGGGGGTTCTTTTGTTTTGTTCCTTTTTAATTTAAGGGAACCTACTATTTAAATTTGTTTGGTTTTTTTCCCAAATCCCCCCAAACCCCGTTTTTTTTATTACTAAATTTTTTTTTAATTCAATTTGGAATTTTCTTGGTCCGGGGAATTCCCCTGGGGGAAAAAAACCTTGGAACACAATTTTTCCACCCCGGAAAAACTTTTAAATGGGAGTCTTTTAGGGGTTTGGGGGTTTTTTGTTCGGGTTTTCCCATTTTTCTTTCTGGTTTCCCTTTTTTGAAAAAAGGGGTTTCCTTTTTAAAAGGGCTTTTTCTTGGGGATGGTTGGAGGAATAGGAGGGGGGAAAAATTCCATTCCCCTTTTCGTTTATATTTTTTTTCTTTTGGAAGTTATTTTTTTTTAATTTTTTGGCAAATTTTGGTATTTATGTTAAATTTTTTAGGTTTTTTTTTGGGTTTGGGGGATTTTGTGGGTTTTGTTCCTTTGTTTTCCACTTTCCAAACAAAACCGGGGAAGGACAAATTTCAATTTAATTTAAAGTTCTTTCTTTGTTGTGGAGTGAGGGGGCGGAAAAATTCCAATGGCCTTTTTTTGGTGAAAAAAAGGGGCCCCCGGTTTTTTGTTTTTGCCCCCCCAAAAACTTTTTTAACCTCCTTTTGGGGGAACCAAAAATAAGGGGGGAGGGTAAAACAAAAATTGGGGAAAAAAAAAATGTTCTTCCGGGTTGATTTTTCGTAGGGGCCGGAAATCCAGGGCTTCTTTTTTTTGGGTTTGAGGGGAAAGGGGTTTTTTAAATTTTTTTGTGAAGGGGTTTGTTTAATGGTTTGCTTTTTTTTTGGGAGGAAAGGGGGGAAAAAGGCCCCTCGGGGAAACCCCGGCCCTTGTTGCTTGGGGTTTTGAAATTTTTCACGGGTTTCCCTTGTCTTTTGCCGTTGATTCCCCGGTTTACCCAAGTAACGCCATGGGGAAAAAAAATTTTGGTTTGGGCGAATTTTTAGAAAACCCCTGACGGATGCCATTTTGGGTAAAATTTGAAGGGTTCGTTGGCTTCCCCGTCGTGGGCCGCCCCTGGGCTTTTGGGGCATCCTCTTTAGTTTTTTGGGGCTGGAATGATGGAACAAACTTGGGGGGGGAAAAAGGGCCAAAATTTGGGGGGCAGGGAGTTTTCCAGATGGTTACTCTGCCCCCGATGCTGTAAAACGCCTTTTTTGGTTTGGTTAGGGGGTGGGAAAAAGGGGGGCAGCATTTTGGTTGACTTCCTGGTTTTGGTTCTGTTTTTCATTTGCTTAGGGGGAATTTCCCGCTGGACCCGTGCTTTACGGGAATTCGTGACTTGATGGTTTGGTAACTTTCCGTTTTGGGGTTGGGGGGCCCTTTTGTTGATTTTCCGGAAGGGGGTTTGGGGGTTTGGAATTTTTTCTGGGGGGGGGGGGGGGGGGGGGGGGAGGGGGGGGGGGGGGAAGGGTTCTATCCAGTGTCTTTTTAAATTTGCTTGCCCACCTTGCTCTTTTGCTCAGCTTTCTGCGATGGTTTTTTCCTTTTGGGTTTTTGGGCCCGGGCAAACGGGGGTTTGTGGCCCTTTAAGAAAGGGTTCGGGTTAAATTCTATACCTTTTTTTTTCATGTGTTTCTGCCCTCCCGAGTTTCTCCCTCTTCTGTGGCCATGGATAAAATTTGTTTCTTGTTTGTCTAGCACTTTTTTTAAATTTGGGCCCGGTTGGCTTCCAGTAGTGTGCCTGTAACTCTTGCTTGTGGTTTTGGGTTTTGGGTCTGGTTGTTTGGGGTTTTTTATTTGCTTCCGTTGTGATGGGGCCCTTTTCCCAGCTGTAAAGCCTTTCTTTGTGTTTTCTTCGTTTCTTTCCAAGCACTTGTTTACAGGTCGTTGCCAACCCCCCTAGGAAACACAGTGGTTTCAATTGTTTCTTAAACCAAGTTGGTAAGTAGGGCTGAATTTTTTTTCAGTTCCAGTTTGACCCCCTTTTGTTTTTAAACTCTTTTTTTGGGGAAGTGTACTTGGTACTTAGTGATAGTCGGTGGGGTTTCTTTGTGGTTTAAATTTGGTCTTTACCCAAGTATAACAAGGTTGTGGTC
The DNA here is from genome assembly GCA_018398815.1 of Conus ventricosus. NCBI lineage: Eukaryota > Metazoa > Mollusca > Gastropoda > Neogastropoda > Conidae > Conus > Conus ventricosus. The sequence goes on from CM031627.1 coordinate 51,113,631, forward strand.
TATGTTTGGGGTTCTGCTCCTTGTTTCACTCCAGCCCTGTAAACTTCTGCGTCTTTTTCCCCAAAATGAAATGGGGGTCGTTTTTGATTTGGGTTTCCCCATCAGGTAAAATTTTTTTTGTGGGGGAAAACGTGCCCCCGAGGGCCCATGGGTAACAAAGAGAAACAGAATTTACAAAAAGTTTCCATTTTCATTTTGTTTTCCCTGTTCCGTGTTTTTGCCTTAGTTGGTCTCGGCCCTTGTTTTTCCTTTCCCCCTTTGGGGGCTTTTTGAAAACCCCCTTTGGGGGATTTAAGGTCTCTTTGGCACTAAATCCATGGACTTTTTGGAGTTGATTGTAGAAACCCCTTTTTTTTTTCCTTGTGTCTGTCGTTTGTGGGGGGGGGTATTTATTTTTTAAGATGGTGGTTTTCTTGCACTTTGAATTGAATTTTGGGCCGTGGGGGGTTCCCTTTTGGTGAAAATTGGTTCCGGGGAAGCAGTGCTCGCGTCGCCTCGGGTTCATCACCCAGCGCTATCCGTGCTTTGTGGGGCTGTTTTTCCCCGCCCAGAGTAGATGATGCTGTTTCCATTGTCCCCTTGTTTTCCCTTTTTCCTATCCATTAGTTCGCACATAAAAGGACTTTGGTTGTCCCTGTGCATCTCACACTCACTTGTGTGTTTTTCACCTGTATGGGTTTTGGGATTTTTCCGGGGCCCTTTTTGGTTTTGGGCCCTTTGGGGTCAGAAGAGTTGTGGGGCGAAATGGTTCCCTGAAGGCTTTCCCCGCTCAGTCGTGGGCTCTGTAGGGAACTTTTCCCCCAACCTTTGCTATTTCGAAAAATGTCTTTGCGGTTCTTTTTACAAATTTTGGGTTTTTTTTTGGGAAGGGTTGTTACCCCAATTAAAACCCCCCAACCTGGAGGGCCTTTTGAGTGCTTTTTTCGGGGTCTCTCCCCTTTGCCCCTGTGGGCTTGGGTGGCCCTACCGGGGGACGAATCTCCCCACCCTTGTCTAGGGTCATGGGAGACACGAGCTCCCCAAACCCAAACGGAAAGGTTTTTGGCACTCAGGGGGATCAATTTTTGGTAAAATTTTTTTACCCTTTTTAAATTTTTAAATTTGCAAAGGTTACAAGTTTAAAAAACACGAAACTCCTCTTCTCTCTCTCTCTCTTTTTCTTTCTCTCTTCTCTCTTCTCTCTCTTTTCTCTCTCTCTTTTCTCTCTTCAACACACACACACACACACCCCACACAAAAACCACCACAACCCCCAACACACACACAACACATATATTTTATATATATATATTTTAAAATATTTTTTATAATTTTATAATATATATAAATTTATATATATATTTTTACAGAGAGAGAGAGAGAGAGATGAGTAGAGAGAGAGGGAGAGGGAACAACAGAAAGACAGGGACGCCCAGCGAAGACGGGGGGGGAGACAGAAAATTTTCCCGACTTAGGTAGATTTTTTTTGACAATGATAAATAACTTTTATGTCAAATGGTTGAACATAAATATTTGCAGCGCCAAAAAAATTGTGCAAAAAAATTTAAACAATTTTACAAATTTAAACAAAAAATAAAAATTGCTATGACTCGAAAAATGTAGTAGAAAAAAAAAAATTTTACGAAACTTTTCTCATATTAAAAGGCCTTGAAAATGCCCTATGCAATTATTGCAACAAAAACCAACACAAAAGGTGGCACAAAAAAAAACCCCATATTCACCAGGGTTTAAATCTTTTTCCGGGTTCAAACCACTTGAAGCTTTGAACGTCCATCACAAAATTCATTAAGGGTAGTAAAAAGGGGAACCCAAAAACGTTTTTGTTTATGGGCATCGAGCTGGAAAGGGTATTTAAAAAAAAAGAATAAAACATTGTGTTGTTCCAAATTTTTTTTTGGGCTGAAATTAAATCCTCTACTTAGCCAAAAGATATTATCATATTATCGTCAAAAGGATAAAAAAACTATGAAGATTTTTATTTTTTTTTTGAAATTATGTTGAACATTTGATATTTTTATTTGCATTTTGGGTAAGGTACAATGGAATATAAAGTGATTTCTTTTTTCCCCATATGCCCACATTACAAAAAGGGAAAAATTAAATTTCATTCCCGGTTTTTTTAAAAAACCTTTCTTTTGTTTGCTTTTGCCCAAGTGCCCTACTTTTGAATCGGCAAGAAACCCCTATGTCTTTTTCTTAGAAACTAAAACCCAAATTTTTTAACTAGCTGTAAGATTCTTTCAAAAAAAAAAATAAAAACAGGAATATTTTTTTATTGTTTTCATTTTGGGAATCCCCGTTTTTTTTAAAAACATCGATGAGACGGTCTTTTTTTTCCCAAAGGGTGAATGTTTTTTTTTAAAACCCCACCCCCTGACGACCCAACTCCCCCAAACCGTTTTGTAAAGGCCCTCTTTTTACAGTAGCCCCCCTTTTGTGTTTTCCCTAACTGAATTGATGAAATAACATATCATATGGTTTATGAAACCCTGCTTGTAGGTAGCGGGGGAAAAGTTTTAGCCAATTTTTAATGAATTTCCAAAAAGATCGAATTTTACAGAAGATATCTTCCAGTATCACCTTTAGTATTGTTTTTGGGAGGGAATGAAAAGGGAAATGTTTGGGAACATTTAATCCCAAAGGCAGGGACTTTTTCCCAAATCAGAGAGTTTTTAAAACCCCTTTTTTCTGTGAAAAATATTTTAAAACATTGGTTCTTTTTGTGTATCAAAAAAATTTCCCAAAATAAAGGGGGATAAAATGAATTTATTTTCCCTTAGCTCATAGGATCTTATTATCCTTTTTTGTCCCTTTTTCCTTTAAACATTTCAGATAATGGGATTTAAAATTAACTTCTTTAAAAAAAATCTTTCCCTAGATATTGTTTGTTTTGGTTAGGGTTTTACTTAGATGGGAAATTTAAAAAATTTTTCGTTTCTTTTAAGAAATTTCCTAGAAAAGGAAAAGAAATTTCCACCCATGAAAAAATTTTTTTAATTTTTAAAGTTTCAAATTAACAGTGAATTGCAATCTCTGTCACATTTCAATCAAGCGGATTCTGAAAACCCAACAGCGGTGCAGAAACAAAAAATACTTTGTTTCAGCAAAAAAAACGTAAATTTAATTCAAAAAGCCCCAAAGGGTCATTGTAAAAAATTGCCTTTACCCTTTCTTGACATTCAAATTTAAATTTATTTAGTAAAAATGAAAAAACGTGGACTAAAAAGGCCCGGGCCTTGTGTTCCCCATGTGGAAACAAAAAAGAAATCAAAATTTAAACATTTTTTACGGCACAAGGGGTTTTGACGGTTCTTATTTTCCCACAAAGCCCCAATAAAAAATTTTTCCCGTTAAACACCCTTTTTTCAGCACACCCAAAACCCTGGAACCCTTTCGGGGGCAAAAAAAAACTTAATTTTTTTTTCCCGTATATAAAGGGCCCAAATGAGACCCCCAAAACAGTCCCACCCGAAAAGTTTTTTAAATTCTGAAAAGTTTTTCCCCCTGACAAGAAAAAAATTTGGGACAGTTGATGACATAAAACCGGGGCCATCGCATTTTTCCCCAAGGGACCGGGGACGGGAAAACAAACCCAAAACCTATCATCCCCTGCATCCCGCTGGAACGTTAAATCAATATTCTTAAAGGAAAGAGAAAAGGAAAAGGGAAAATGGCTGTCTCCATTGGTGTAAAGAGTGGCCCCCGCCCGACTCATCGACAGAGCCAAGTTCTCAAGAAAGAAAAGCAGCAGGAAGAAGCGTCTGTTTCTGGAAGGTCGTCTGCATCACAGACAGTCTCGGCAGCAAGTCAGGAACCATAGGAATCACTTCCTAAGACAGCCTTGTTCACTCTGCAGTAAGAGGAAGAAGGAGCCCGGCAGAAGTTGACAGCAGGAAGACAATGGGGAAGAGACAGTCAGATCCAGAAATAACTGTTGGTATACCCCGAGGAGAGGACCTGATTCAAATCACGTCCAGTCACCTCCATGGAGAGCAGACCAGTGGTCAGAACAGCCAGATAATCTCTAGCCTGAACAGCCATCCACCCCACCCCTATGACATGAACGCACTTCCGACACTCCAAAGTCAGAAGCCGAAGGTCAATAACAGATACGTTTCACCTGTGGAGCATGAGAGTACCACAGACAGCACAGCTGGAAAAAGACTTGACACACACCGACAAGAAGAGGTCATACTCAGCTCAACTGCAGCTGACAAAGACAATGTTCAGACAACATGTTACTGTGGAGAAGGCTCACCCATCGACCTGTCAGTCCCAGATGTCTTCCACGCCCGCAAAAGCCCAGCCTCAACGTAACCCCCAACAAAGGTACCGGCGAAAGTCGACCAGTGGGGCGTGAGACTGGTAGAGGAAGGTAGAATGACATGTCCTCCAATGACTTGTTGGTATCCCCTGTCAATGTGTCTCCTACAGCCCCATCCCACAGTGATGATGCCCATGTAGGGAACACGCTGGTGACTGACAAACCCCTTCACGCCAAGATGTTCATCAAGCAATAGACGTTGAGCACTCCAACTCCCTGGTACTAACTGATTGTACCCCAGGGGGTCATTCTGCTCAGATCCCACCAATTGTGTCGGAACCTGTACAACTATACCCTCACCCTTAGACACTTCAGACAGCAGTTTGACCCTTGTGAAACAGGCAGTGGCAGTGGGAATGAAGCAAGGCGACGTTGAGAGCCAATCACCTGCCATCTTGCAAGCATGTAGCTTGCCACAGGTGAAGTCCACGGCACAAAATGTTCTGTGGTGACTGAAACTCCCAAACCAGCAGGTCGTCTTACACGAAGCAAAACGAGGTGCAGACAAATGCAGGTTACTAAGAGCTTAAACCGCATCAGTACAGCGGGAAGGGGAAAGGAGATAGTACGATGGCGGACAAAGGTGAGGGAGGGAATGGATGGAGTGACAGTGGTGCAGGAAGGAAAGGGGGACAGGGGAGGAAGAGGGGTGAACGTGTTATGGGGGGAAGAGGGGCAGGGAGGAGTGAAGGGAGGAAGGGGTTGATGGGAGGCAGAGGGGGAAGGCAAGTGGAGAGAGTGGATGGAGTGATGGGAGGCAGACATACAGAAGGTACCATGGAGGGACAAATGATGGTGGGGGAAGGGAATCTGGCGGGGTGGGAGAGGGGGAGATGGAAACACTAAATGACGGGGAGGCCGAAGCCATAACTGTATCAACATATGTACGTGGAATTGCGAAGGTTGGATGCAAAAACTGCATATGCCAGACGTGGTGTCAACTCTTTTGTCTTTTGATATCTTTTCACTGAATGAACATTCATATACGTGGATACGATTTCATTTTTGCCTTTTATTGATTATAATGTATTTGCGTCAAAAGCAATTAAATTGTCAAATCAAGGACGTAGTTCAGGTGGAGTGTGTGTGTTTGTGCATAAGGGGGATGTCATAATTTGTTAAGCGCATTGATACACATTTGGACCAAGTTATTATTTTGCAACTTGATCGAACGTTATTAGAAACAGATAAGCCAATTTTTCTTCTTATTTGTACATACATTCATCCATATGATAGCAGATACTGGACACAGACAGAGCATGGGCAGGGGACTGAAATCATTGAAGAATGTTTGATGAACTTGTATGAACGTTACGAGGATTTCTACATTTTGATATGTGGTGACCTGAATGCAAGGACAGGATGTATGAATGCATCATTACAGAATGAACTGTTTACGGACAATGTGTGGAAAACAGATAAAGAAGATACAGATCAGATGCTTACTCGCATTCTGAGGATAATAGGTTTTGAAATAACAGGTTTTGGGCGAGATTTATTGAATTTATGCACAACGTTTGAATGTATCATTCTCAATGGTCTAAGTAATTATGGTTTTGATGAATCACTCACTTTGTATCGAGCAATGGAGGGAGCACAATTGATTACTTTATAACTTCTAGTGGTTTATGTTTACAGAATTATATCAGTTCTTTACATATTCTGTCCTCTATTGATTCATCACATTTACCTATTTGTATTAAATTGTTAACCACCCTGAATTCTCAGGCAAACGTGGGCAGCCAAGGTAAGAAAGCCAAAAAGTGGATGGAAAAGCAATGTTGGGATAAGTCATTAGAGCACAGTTCATTGAAAATGTCAATACAAAGGAAATGCAAGATATGTACTTACAAGCTCAAGCACATAATGATAATGATGTAAATCAAGCTGTAACCTTGTTTTCTAGAATTTTGGTGCTAAGTAGTAACTGCATGAAAAAAATGTGTCTGTATTGATAAAGAGATTAAACATCCACAGTGGTTTGATGCTGAACGTAGACAGTTTAAGATAAAAGCAAGGAATTCGTTGATGATACTGAGGAAATCAAACAAAGCAAGGCAAGTAACATCTACTGTGTCAAATACACAACAATCAGAGGAAAGGAGACAATTTGTTCGGGATAGGAAGGAGCACAAAACACTGATAAAAGGAAAAAGAGCAGCTTTAAACGTGAAAATGCAAGAAAACTTGTAGGTTTGGCAAAGAGAGTAAACCATTTTGGAAAAACTTAAATTCATGTCTGGTAAGAAAAGGGCTCGCATTTGTCCTGAAATGTCTGACCAGCAATGGCTTCACTACTTTAAAAGCCTATTCAATGTTCCAGAAATAAAAACATTTGATTTTAGCTTTGAAAACTATGAATCAGAATGCAGTGATTTAAACTCACCTATTTATGAAAGAGACGTTTATGAGGCAGTTCATAAACTGAAAAATGGAAAAGCATGCGGTCCTGATGGAATTACTCCAGAAATGCTAAAACTAATGTAGTGAGCAATCAGTCAAATTCATAACAAAATTATTTAATACTCTTTTCGAGAAGGTCAATATCTTGAGGAATGGACAAAATCCATTATAGTACCAATTTTTAAGGAACGGTGATAAAACAGTAACAGATAATTCAGAGGTGTTATCATTATTGAGTTTAATGAGTAAATGCTATACTAACATTCTCAACAAGAGATCAGTGAACTTTATTGAAACAAATAAGAAGCTAACAGAGTCCCAAGCAGGTTTCAGAAAGGGGTATTCTACATTTGACCACATTTTTACCTTGAATGCAGTCATTCAGAAATGGTTTTGAAAGAAAGGAGGAAAGCTTTGTGCATGTTTTGTGGGCTTGAGAAAAGCGTTTGATTCAGTTCAGAATAGATCATTATTTTAGATTCTGATAAAAACAGGAATCCATGGTAAATTTATTAAGGCAATAAGGGCTATTTATAAATCAGCTCTTTCATGCGTCCGTCAGAATAGAGGATCGTGTAACTGATTTTTTTTTTATTGTCCTGTTGGGGTGAGACAAGGCTGCATCCTGAGCCCAGAACTTTTTTTCGATTTTTATCAATAAAATTGCCATGGCAGTGGAAGAAAATGGAATATATGGTATCCAATTGTTACCAGGTTATGTTTAGATATGTATACTTTTGTTTGCTGGATATATAGTTCTGCTATCCGACACCGCCAGAGGTCTACATAATCAAATTGATGTACTGAACGAATCTTGCAAAAGCTATTTCTGAATATAAACAAAGACAACACCAAGGTTATGGTATTTTGAAAAGGAGGGTTTCTAGGCAAAAACGACAAATGGAATATAAATGGAGATTCTTTAGAAGTAGTAAATGAATATAACTATTTTGGTTTTGTTTTTACAACTAAATTGAGCATACTGAAGTGTGTTGATGCTCTGGCGGTGAAGGGCAGAAGAGCTTGCACTGAATGTGTGAAACATATTGGCAGATTGCATGATATTTCAAAATCTTGTTGTTTTTTTCAAAATATTTGACACTCAAGTGCAACCTATATTACTGTATGCAGCTGAAATGTGGGTATGAATAGATTAGACAACATTGAAACAGTTCACAGTTATGCATGTAAACGATATTTACGAGTCCCATTAAAAGTGCCAAATAAGTTTGTTCTTGGGGAAACAGGAAGGTACCCATTATATGTGAATAGTTATTTCAGATGTATTAAATATTTGGCTTAGAATTCTAAGGATTGCATATTCAATGCTTTGGAAATTAGATGAAAGGGGCAAAGTTTGTTGGGCAAGTCAGATCAGAAACATTTTGTTCAGAATGGGGTTTGGGCATGCATGGATAAATCCAGGAGTAGGATGTGAAAAGGCTTTTCTCTCTATTCAAACAAAGACTGAAAGATAATTATTTACAAAAATGGGAGGAATCTATTATGAATAAAGATATATACAGAAATTGTCGGCTTTTTAAAACAACCCTAGAAAGCGAACCTTACTTCCAGTTTTTTAGATATCAGATGCTTCCATGACAGACTTGTGAAATTAAGACTGGGGGTACTACCAATTAATGGTTCTTGTTTAGGAGAATATTTAGTGAAAACCTAAACTTTACTTGTTCAACATGTAAAGTAATTGAAAATGAAAATCATTTTGTACATTACTGTCCTAGGTATGATGAAATAAGAAAAAAATATCTGGAAGGTATTAAACAACCGTACAACGACACACTTCACAAGGGGTCAGTAGATACGATAAGAAAACTTGCCATGTATATTTTTCATGCTCTCTGACAAACGAATATTGTAACCAATTAAAGGAGAATTGATGAAAGATTTAAGTCCTTTATGTTGTAATTCTCAGATATTATTATTTACTGCAACAATTGCTTTTTCCCACGTTCATAACATTATGTATATTTTGACCCTATTTCTAAGGGCTAGTGGCCTCGAGATGAAGTTTAAAAATGGAGTGATGATGGCGGCGAACGAAGCAGAATTTAGAAATAGGTTTGTTTCTTAGCCAATGGACATTGACAAACAAAGCACATGACAAGACACGATGCATTTTAACCACTTGGGTCTTCTTCAGGCGAAAAAATAAATCACTTTTTTAACATTTGGGACAGTACAAACAAAGAACGAAAAACGAAAAAAAAGAACGAAAAATGAACTCATTGTTGTTGTCCATGTGGTGGGGGAGAAAAAACCCGGTAGGCGGAAATGAATGGGGGATTATGGGAGAGGAAAAGGAGGGGGGGGGGGTGTTGGGGGAGGTGTGTGTGTGTGTGATATGATAGGGTTGTGTGTCTAGTTTTTTGGGGATGGTTGTGATTCTTTGTGCGGTTGTGGTAATGGTGGATTGATAATGATGGAAAGGGGGAAAAAAAAAAGGGGGGGGGGGGCTGAGGGAAAAAAGGAGTTTAGGTGAATAAAATAAATGATTTCGTTGGGTGATGAAAGGGGTAGTGGTAGTTATGCGTGGGTAGTTGTAAGGTGTGTGGGTAATGTTAGGGAGGGAAGGGGAGGGAAAGATAAATGGGTGAAAAAGGTATGATCGGGGGGGGGGGGGGGGGGGGGGGGGGTTGGGGTTGGGTGTTAAAAAAGGGGGGGGAAATGGGGGGAGGAGGGAAAATGTGTTTGAAGGGGGGAGGGAAGGGGGGTAAGAGAAGGAGAGCTCATATCTTTAAATCACTATGGGTTGGGGGGTGGGGGTGGGAGGTTCAATAAATGGTGTTGTTTAAAAAAAGTGAAACAATGCTGTGGGATGATGTTCATTGAAACAGTGAAATAATGTTGTTGGCATCAATTGCTGATGTTTGTTGAGAGAAGATGCAGTGATCAATGAAAAACAGGGTATCATGTGTTGAAACACACACACACACACACACACACCACACACACACCAACACAACACACACACACTACCACACACACACACACACACACACACACACACACACACACACAAAACACACCCCACACCACACACACACACACAAAAGGTGGGGGGATGGGGGACCACATATAAACATTGTTCTGGGTGAGTTAAGATCATGTGATATAGTGAGACTAACTGTGGAGAGTTTTCACACACATATTTACTCACACATGCACTCATTCACACCACACACACACAACACACACCCTTAAAAGAAAAAAAATTTTTATCATCAATCAGTCATGATAGGTGATGGTCATATGAAATCAATGGTAGGTAGGAAGAGATTCTTCTCCTTTCCTTAGGCAAGAATGGGGGGAGGGGAAATGGCAAGGGCTTCTGTATGGTGAAGGCTCTCAGTGGTCAAAAAAGTTTTGCATCATTGGTGTGTTGGCAGGCCAGGATTGTTCTTTTGGTGTTGTTGGGGATTTTTCCCACCGTCATTGGGGCTGTATGGATAAATTTAAAGCCCCACCAGGGTGGAGTGTTGCAGAGATGTGATGTCACAGTCTGGTGTTGCCCAGTTTCAGTATCACAATGGTGGTCTTCTTTTTCGTTTACTTTGGTAGGAATCCTGGAGGTACTGACAGGGTTGCTGTATGACCCTCAGTGGTCAGTAGGGTTTTGCACTCATTGGTGAGTTGGCATGCCAGGTTTCACTTTGGACCTAGCTGGGAATGCCCCGCTGTCTCTTGGGCTGCACTCCCATTGATAATTTGAAGGCTAAACAGGTGTGGAGTATAGTGGCCCTGTGTTTTGAGGTCAGGGGAGCCTTATTTCAGCCCAACAATGTTCATTGGTTGATCGGGGCACCCGGGTTTAGTATGCATCCCTCTTGTTGAAGTCTGGGTGCTGCTCAAGTCATCTTCCTATTTGTCACCTTGGAAATATTTTAGATTTATTCCAAGGAGACTACCTTTTACAGTTGGGGTGCTGCCCTCCTTCCTTTGTCAGTTATTTGGCTTCTTCATTTCCAATATTTGCAGTATGAAGGTCTTCACTGGATGGGGAAATCTCTTCAGTGACTGATAAATGGTAAAAAAAATTTTTAAATAAATAGTACCACAGGGTGGTGACCATTGTTATACAAGTGGAAAAAATGCCGTGGTGATGGTGCAATGGTGGGAAGGTGGGACATAGGAAAATATCAGGACCTGTGGGGGGATGCTCATGGCATGGGTTTAGATCAACGGTATTGTTGGATGATAGTCACAGAGGTAAGTGGAAATTTAAAAAGGGGGCATTGGTATAATATTGCGGTTGAGAAATGGGGGAGGGAGGTTGGGGTAAATTTGGGGTTGTGGCATGGTGTAAAGTGCCCGGGGGGTGATGGTCATGTTTCATTGGAGGTACTGTGGGGTGATGATAATTGTTGTATAAGTGGGATGGTGTTGTGGGATGGTTTAAAGTGCGGTGGGTGATGGTTATGTTTCATTGGAGGTACTGTGGGATGATGATAAAATTTTTGTATAAGTGGGATGGTGTTGTGGCATGGTGTAAAGTGCGGTGGGTGATGGTCATGTTTCATTGGAGGTACTGTGGGATGAATGTAATGTTGTATAGTGGGATGGTGTTGTGGCATGGGTGTTAAAGTGCCCGGGGGGTGATGGTCATGGGTTTTATTGGAGGTACTGTGGGATGATGATAAAAGTTGTATAAGTGGGATGGTTTTTGTGGCATGGGGTAAAATGCGGTGGGTGATGGTTATGTTTCATTGAGGTACTGTGGGGTGTGATAATTGTTGTATAAGTGGGATGGTGTTGTGGCATGTGTTAAAGTGCCGGTGGGTGATGGTCATGTTTAAATTTGGAGGTACTGTGGGATGATTTATAATTGTTGTATAAGTGGGGTGGTGTTGTGGCCATGGTGTAAAAATGCCGGTGGGTGATGGTTATGTTTATTGGAGTTACTGTGGGATGATGATAATTGTTGTATAAGTGGGATGGTGTTGTGGCAGGTGTAAAGTGCCGGTGGGGGGATGGTTATGTTTCATTGGAGGTACTGTGGGATGATGATAATTGTTTTTATAAGTGGGATGGTGTTGTGGCAGGTGTTTAAAATGCCCGGGGGGTGATGGTTATGTTTCATTGGAGGGACTGTGGGATGATGATAATTGTTGTATAAGTGGGATGGTGTTGTGGCATGGTGTAAAGTGCCGGTGGGTGATGGTTATGTTTCATTGGAGGTATGTGGGATGATGATAATTGTTGTATAAAATGGGATGGTGTTGTGGCATGGTGTAAAGTGCCGGTGGGTGATGGTTATGTTTCATTGGAGGTACTGTGGGATGATGAAATTGTTGTATAAGTGGGATGGTGTTGTGGCATGGTGTAAAGTGCCGGTGGGGGGATGGTTATGTTTCATTGGAGGTACTGTGGGATGATGATTTAAATTTTTGTATAAGTGGGATGGTGTTGTGGCATGGTGTAAAATGCCGGGGGTGATGGTCAGTTTCATTGGAGGTACTGTGGGATGTGATAATTGTTGTATAAGTGGGATGGTGTTGTGGCATGGTGTAAAGTGCCCGGGGGGTGATGGTCATGTTTCATTGGAGGTACTGTGGGATGATGATAATTGTTGTATAAGTGGGATGGTGTTGTGGCATGGTTGTAAAGTGCCGGTGGGTGATGGTCATGTTTCATTGGAGGTACTGTGGGTGATGATAATTGTTGTTAAGTGGGATGGTGTTGTAGCATGGTGTAAAGTGCCGGGGGTGATGGTTATGTTTCATTGGAGGTTTCTGTGGGATGATGATAATTGTTGTATAAGTGGGATGGTGTTGTGGCATGGTGTAAAGTGCCGGTGGGGGATGGTTATGTTTCATTGGAGTACTGTGGGTGATTGATAATTGTTGTTAAGTGGGGATGGTGTTGTGGCATGGTGTAAAGTGCGGTGGTGATGGTTTGTTTCATTGGAGGTACTGTGGGATGATGATAATTGTTGTATAAGTGGGATGGTGTTGTGGCATGGTGTAAAGTGCCGGTGGGTGATGGTTATGTTTCATTGGAGGTACTGTGGATGATGATAATTGTTGTATAAGGGGATGGTGTTGTGGCATGGTGTAAAGTGCCGGTGGGGTGATGGTTATGTTTCATTGGAGGTACTGTAGGATGATGATAATTGTTGTATAAGTGGGATGGTGTTGTGGCATGGTTTTAAAGTGCTGGTGGGTGTGGTTATGTTTCATTGGAGGTACTGTGGGATGATGATAATTGTTGTATAAGTGGGATGGTGTTGTGGGATGGGTGTAAAGTGCCGGTGGGTGATGGTTATGTTTCATTGGAGGTACTGTTTGGATGAGATAATTGTTGTATAAGTGGGATGGTGTTGTGGCATGGTGTAAAGTGCCGGTGGGGGAATGGGGCAGGTTTTTTAAAAATGGGTGGATGATGATTTATGGTCAAGCAAGGTGTAGGTATGGTCACAGTGGTGTAGGATGATGGTCATTTTTGTAAAAGGAGTAGGAGAGTGCATTAGTTTAAATGTGATATTATGCCAGTGGGGGAGTAAAGGAAATGATCAGTGATGATGGATTAAAAAAAAACTTTGGGGTGGGTGGGGTGGTGGTGGAGAGCAATGATCATAATCAATTGATGGTGAAGGTTGTATAAAATCATGAAATAATCACCGTCTCACACAAAACCCCGGCATGTATAATACATGCATGCACACACATGTACATAGGCTGTACACAAGCACATCCACATACACACCATATATATGCAAACATACACACATATGTAAAAAAAAAAAAAGGTTATAATGGAATCTTATGAGTGGTGGTAATAATGTAATGATGATGGTGGTCATATATGGGAACACACACACACACCACACACACACACACACATCACACACACACACACACACACACACACACACACACACACACACACACACACACAACACACACACACACACACACACACACACACACACACACACACACACCAACAACACACATGTACATACATCCAAGCATACCTGTATGTCGAGGGGAGGATATGAGATTACAAGGTAAATGGGGACAAAGGAAAAGAAGTGGTCAGTGGGGAAAGGGGAAGGAAAAAATGTGTGTGTGTGTGTGTGTGTGTGTGTGTGTGTGTGTGTGTGTGTGTGTGTGTGTGTGTGTGTGATGTGTGTGTTGTGTGTGTGTGTGTGTGTGTGTGTGTGGTGTGTGTGTGTGTGTGTGAGTGTGTGTGTTGCAAGTTAGTGTGGTGTGGGTGTGTGTGTGATTTTGTGGAATATATAGTGGGTTGTTGTTGCAGTGGTGGACCGGTTGTAATTCATGTACTTGGGTTGGGATGCAGGTGATGCGGGGGTGTGAAGGGGAAGAGCAGGGGGGGGGGGGGGGGAGTAGGTGGGTGGGACAAAGGAAAAGAAGTGGTCAGTGGAGGGGGGAGGAGGAGTACGGGGTAGATCAGAGGGTAGGTAGTTGATTGGTATAGAACATGGGGTGTGGTGGAAAGTGAAAGATGAAGGAGGGTGGCTGTAGATTAGGTATGAAGTGAGAAGCGGGGGGTTTTTGGGTGATGCTGTGTGTGTGTTGTGTGTTGTGTGTGTGTGTGTGTGGTGTGTGTGTGTGTGTGTGTTGTGTGTGTGTGTGTGTGTGTGTGTGCATGTGTGTGTGTGTGTATGTGTGTGTATGTGTGTGCGTGTGTGTGTAAGTAAATGAACAAATAAAATGGAATAAATTGGTTGGATTTAAAAAAATAATAAATAAATAAGTAAATAAATAATAAAAATAAACAATATAAATAAATAAATAAATGATAATAAATAAATAAAGTGGGGGCGGGGATTTAAGGGGAAGGATAAAACAAAATTAAGATTAAATAGATGGAGGGTGGCTGTAAACTACTGTATGAAGTGAGTGAAGGGGATGTGGTGGTGGTGTATGTATATATGTGTGTGTGTGTTGGTAGGGGATATTGCCAACTGATGTGGAAGTGGTGGGTATGTGTGTTTGGCTTATTGTTGGATATTGATGCCTTGGGGGGGGGGGGGGGGGGGGGGGGGTAGTGTGCCAGTTTGGCAATGAGATGGGATTCTTGAGTTGTGCGTTCAAAGCTGTCACTCTGTGACTGCCAGAGTGCCATAACTTTGACATGGTTGATGTTGTGTGGGGTGTGGTTGAAGTGTAGGGCGACGGGTTTGGGTTTGGTGGTGGCGGATATCAGCTAGGTGTTCAGAGATGCGTGTTTCAAGTGTGCGTGATGTTTCCCCTATGTAGATCTTGCCACACAGCTGGCAGTGGATGGCATATATAATGTTGCGGCTCTGACATGAGAATGTGCGTTTGACTGTGAAGGAGTACTTTGGGGCCTGTAGGATGGTGTCTGGTTTGGTGAGGGGGCAGATTTTGCAGTTGGGTTTAGCCTCCACCATACAGAAGCCCTTGCCAGTACCTCCACCATTCTTGCCTAAGGGAAAGGAGAAGAATCTCCCTACACTACCATTGATTTCATATGACCATCACCTATCAGTGACTGATTGATGATAATAATTTTTTTTTCTTTCTTTTAAGTATGTGTGTGTGTGTGTGTGTGAATGAGTGTATGTGTGAGTAAATATGTGTGTGAAAACTCTCCACAGTTAGTCTCACTATGATCACATGATCTTAATCACCCAGAACAATGTTTATATGTGGTCCCCATCCCCACCTTTTGTGTGTGTGTGTGGTGTGTGTGTGTGTGTGTGTGTGTGTGTGTGTGTGTGTGTGTGTGTGTGTGTGTGTGTGTGTGTGTGGTGTGTGTGTGCAAACACATGATACCCTGTTTTTCATTGATCACTGCTATCTTCTCTCAACAAACATCAGCATATTGATGCCAACACATTATTTCACCTGTTGCAATGAACATCATCCCACAGCATTGTTCACTTTTTTTAAACAACACATTTATATGAACCTCCACCCCACCCCCCAACTCCATAGTGGATGAAGAGTATGAGCTCTCCTTCTTTACCCCCTTCCTCCCTACCTTACCCCCCACCCCCCCCTCCTTTTACTCTCCCATATTCCCCCATGTCTTTCCGCCTACAGGATATTCTAACCACACATGGACAACAAACATGTGTGTCATTTTTCGTTCTTTTTTTCGTTTTTCGTCTTTGTTTCTGTACGGCTCCCAATTTAAATGTGATTTATTTTTTCGCCTGAAGAAGACACAAGTGGTTTAAAATGCATGTGTTTGTCATGTGCTTTGTTTGTCAATGTCATCGTCTGGCGGTAAGAAACAAACTCTATTTCTAATTCTGTTCGCTTCGCGCCATCAGTCACTCCATTTTGAAACTTCATGCTCGAGGCCACTAACTAGCCCTTAGAAATAGGGTCAACATATACATAATGCTTATGAACGTGGGAATAAAGTAATTGTTTTGCCTGTAAATAATAATATACAGAGAATTACTACATAAGGACTTTAATCTTTCATCAATTTCTCCTTCAATTCGGTTACAATATTCGTTGGTCAGATGAGCATTGAAAAATTCATACATGGCAAGTTTTCTTTTCGTACTTACGGACCATTCGTGAAGTGTGTCGTTGTACGGTTGTTTAATACTTCCAGATATTTTTTTCCTTATTTCCATCATACCTAGGACAGTAAATGTACAAAATGATTTTCATTTTCAATTACTTTACATGTTGAACAAGTAAAGTTTAGGTTTTCAACTAAAATATTTCTCCTAAACATAAGATCCATTAATTGGTAGTACCCCCAGTCTTAATTTCACAAGTCTGTCACGGAAGCATCTGTTTCTAAAAACTGTAAGTAAGGTTCGCTTTCTAGGGTTGTTTTAAAAATGCCGACAATTTCTGTATAGATCTTTATTCATAATAGATTCCTACCATTTTTGTAAATTATTCATCTTTCAGTCATTGTTTGAATAGAGAGAGAAAATGCCTTTTCACATCATGACTCCTGGATGTATCCATGCATGCCCTAAAACCCCATTTTCTGTATAAAAAAGGTTTCTGATCTGACTTGCCAACTAACTTTGCCCCTGTCTTCTAATTCAAAGGCATATGAATATGCAATCCTTAGAATTTAAGCCAATATTTAATTCATCTGAAATAACTATTCAAATATAATGGGTTATTCATGTTTCCCCAAGAACAAACTTATTTGGCACTTTTAATGGGGACTCGTAAATATCGTTTTCAGCGCCATAACTGTGAACTGTTTCAATGTTGTATAACTCCATATTCATACCCCACATTCTAAGCTGCATTACATTAATTTTGGTTGTAATTGAGTGTCAAATATTTTGATAGAAAAAAACAAACAAGATTTTGTATATATCATGCATCTGCCCAATAGGTTTCACCACAGTCTGTGCAAGTCTTATGCCCTTCACCGCCAGAGCATCAAAACACCTTCAGTATGATCAATTTTAGTTGAAATACAAAAACAAAATAGTTATATTCATTTACTACTTCTTATAGAACTCCATTTATTTTCCATTTGTCGCTTTTTGGCTAGAAGCCCTCCTTTATCAAAATACCATTAACCTTGGTGTTGTCTTTGTTTATATTCAGGAATTAGCTTTGGACAAGATTCGCTTCAGTACATCAATTTGATTATCGTAGACTCTGGCGGTGTCGGATAGCTAGAACTATATCTTCAGCAAACAAATGTATACATATCTAAACATAAAATGGAAACATATTGGTTACAATTTATTCAATTTCTTCCACTGCCATGGCAATTTTATTTGATAAAATCGGTAATAAAAAAGTTCTGGGCTCTGATGCAGCCGTGTATAACACCAACAGGACCAATAAAAAAAATAATTTCACGATCCTCTATTTTCTGACGGACGCATATGATTGAAAAGAGCTCTGATTTTTAAATACGCCCTTTTTTGCCTTATTAATTCTTACCATGGATTCATGTTTTGTATCAGAATCTCTAAATAATGATCTATTCTGAACTGAAATCAAATAACATGCACAAAGCTTTCCTCCTTTCTTTCAAAAACATATCTGAATGACGCATTCAAGGTATTAAAATGAAGGTCAAATGTTAGAATACCCCCTTTCTAAAACCTGCTTGTGGTTCTATGTTAGCTTCTTATTTGTTTCACGAAAGTTAACTGATTCTTCTGGTTGAGAATGGTTAGTATAGCATTGACTCATTAAACTCAATAATGAGACACTCGTAATTATTTCTGTTACTGGTTTATCACCGTTCTTAAAAATTGGTACTATAATGGATTTTTGTCATTCCTCAAGATATGGACCTTCTCGAAAAAGAGAGTATTAAATAATTTTGTTATGAATTTGATGATTGACCTCACTACATAGTTTTAGCATTTCTGGTGTATTTCCTCAGTACCGCATGCTTTGCCATTTTTCAGTTTTTGAAATGACCTCATATACGTCTCTTTCATAAATAGGTGAGTTTAAAATCCACTTCTGCATTCTGTTCATAGTTGCTAAAGCTTAAAATCCAAATGTTTTTATTTAATGGAACATTGAATAGGCTTGTAAAGTAGTGAAGCCATTGCTGGTCTGACATTTCCAGGACAAATGCGAGACCTTTTCTCTTACCAGACATGATTTCAAGTTCCTTTCCAAAATTGGTTTACTCTCTTTGCCAAAAACCTACAAGTTTTCTTGCATTTTCACGTTTTAAAGATGCCTTTTTCCTTTTTATCAGTGTTTTGTGCTCCTTCCTTTCCCTGAACAATTGTCTCCCTTTCCTTCTGATTGTTGTTGTATTTGACAACAGTAGATGTTACTTGCCTGCTTTGTTTGATTCCCTCTGTATCTATCAACGAAATACTTGCTTTTATCTCTAACTGTCTACGTTCAGCATCAACACTGTGGATGTTTAATCTCTTTATCTATACAAGACACATTTTTTTCTGTTGCAGTACGACTTAGCACCAAAAAATTCTAGAAAACAAGTTACAGCTTGATTTACTTCATATCATTATGTGCTTGAGCTTGTAAGTACATATCTTGCATTCCTTTTGTAGTGACATTTTCCAATGAACTGTGCTCTATTGACTTATCCAACATTGATTTTTCCTATCCACTTTTTGGCTTTATTAACTTGGCTGACCAACGTTTGCCTGAGAATTATTTCAGGGGGTGGTTACAAGTAATACAAACAGGTAAATGTGATAGAATCAATAGAGGACAGAACTATCGTAAAGAACTGATTAAGTCATGTAAACATTAAACAACTCTAGAAGTTATAAAAAGAATCTATTGTGCTCCCTCCATTCGCTCGATATCAAAAGTGTCGTGATTCATCATATCCATAATTTCTTACGACCATGAGAAATGATACATTTCAAAAACGTTGGCATAAATTCAATAAATTCGCCAAAAAACCTGTTATTTCAAACCTATTATCCTCAGAAGCCGAGGTAAGCATCTGATCTGTATCTTCGTTATCCTGTTTTCCAAACATTGTCGCCGTAAAATTACAGTTCATTCTGTAATGATGTCATTCATAACATCCTGGCCTTGCATTAAGGTCACAACATATCAAATGTTAGAAATCATCGTAACGTTCATACAAGTTCATCAAACATTATTCCCATGATTTCTGGCCCAGCCCATGCTCTGTCTGTGTCCAGTATCTGCTATCATTTGATGATTGATATGTACATATAAGAAGAAAAAAATTGGCTTATCTGTTTCTAATACGTTCGATCAAGTTGCAAAATAATAACTTGGTCCAAATGTGTATCTAATGCTCGCTCTTAATAATTATGACTTCCTCTTATGCACAAAACACACAAACTCTCCCCCTGAACTACGTCCTGGATTTGACAATTATAGTTTTGACGGCAAATACATTATAACCAATTAAAAGGCAAAAAAATGAAATAGTATCCCACGTATATGAATTTTCATTCAATGAAAGATATCAAAACGACAAAAGAGTTGACTCCACGTCTGGCAAATTCTTGTTTTTGCATCCAACATCGCAATTACACGTAATATGTTGACCCACAGTTAATGGCTTCGGCCTCCCGTCAATTTTAGTGTTTCCATCTTCCCCTCTTTCACCCCTGCCAATTCCCTTCCCCCAACATCATTTGTCCCCTCCATGGTAACCTTATGTATGTCTGCTCAAATCTCTCCATCCACTTCTCTCCACATTGCCATCCCCCTCTGCCTCCCATCTCTACATACCACTCTCTCCACTTGCCTTCCCCCTCTGCATCCCTCTCCTCCATTCCACTCTCTCCACTTGCCTTCCCCCTCTGCCTCCCATCACCCGTTCTCCCCTTCACTCTTACTGCCCCCTTCTTCCACCATAACACCTTCACCCCTCTTTCCTCCCCTGTCCCCCTTTCCTTCCTGCACCCACTGTCACTCCAATCCATTCCCTCCCTCTCCTTTGTCCGCCATGTACTTATCTCCGGTCCCCCTTCCCGCTGTAACTGATGCGGTTTAAAAGATATCAGCTAACCTGCATTTGTCTGCACACTCGTTTTGCTTCGAGTTAGACGACCTGCTGGTTTTGGAAGTTTCTAGTCAAGCAGAACAGTTTTGTGACGTGGACTTCACCTGTGGCAAGCGACCATGCTTGCAAGATGGAAGGTGATTGGCTCTCAACGTCGCTTGCTTCATTCCCAATGACATGCCCTGTTTCACAAGGGCCAAACTGCTGTCTGAAAAGTGTCTAAGGGTGAGGGTTATAGTTGGTACCAGTGTCCGACACAATGGGGGGATTCTGGAGCAGAATGACCCCCCTGGGGTACAATCAGTTAGTAACAGGGAGTTGGAGTGCTCAAACGTCTCTTGCTTGATGGAACATCTTGGCGTGAAGGGGGTTTGTCAGTCACCAGCGTCGTTCCCTACACGGAAATCTCACTGTGGCGATGTGGGCTGATAGGGAGACACATTGACAGGGTGATAACCAACAAGTCATTGGAGGACTTGTCATTTTCTCCTTCCTCTACCAGTCATCACTCCCCCTGCTGGTCGACTTTTCGCCGGTACCTTGGTTGTGGGGTTACGTTGAGGCTGGCTTTTCGCGGTCGTGGAAGACATCTGGGACTGGACTGGTCGATGGTGTGTGCCTTCTGGTGCGTACACTGTAACATATGTTGTATGAACATTGTCTTTGTCAGCTGCAGTTGAGCGGATGATGACCCTCGTCTTGTCGGTGTTGTGTCAAAGTCTTTTTTACTGCTGTGGGTGTTGTGGTTACTCTCATGCTCCTCAGGTGACAGAGTTCATCTTTTATGACCTTCGGCTTCTGAATATGGGTGTCGGAAGTGCGTTCATGTCATTAGGGTGGGGTGGATGGCTGTTCAGGCTAGGGTTGTATCCTGGCTGTTTCTGACCACTGGTTGTCTGCTCTCCATGGAGGTGACTGACGTGATTTGAATCAGGACCCTCTCCTAGGGGTTTACCACCAGTTATTTCTGGCCGGCAATCTCGACTGTCTCTTACCCATTGTCTTCTGCTGTCAGCTTTTTTTTTTTCTGTCGGGCTCCTTCTTCCTCTTTCTGCAGAGTCAACAGGCTGTCTTTAGGAAGTGATTTCCTTGTGGATCCTGATGACTTGTGCGTGACTGTCTGTTGATGCCTGACGACCCTTCCAGGAAACAGACGCTTTCTTCCTGCTGCCCTTCTGTCTTGAGTAAACTTCGTCTCTGTCGATGAGTCAGGTCGGCGGCCACTCTGGAACACCATGGAGACAGCCATTTCTTTCCTGCTCTCGTTTGCCTGAAAAGACTATTGAGTTTATCGTCCAGCGGTGGATGGCTAGGGCGATGATTGGTCTGGGTTTGTTCAGTCCTCGGTCTTGTGAACAGTGCGCATGGCCACGTTCTATGATATCAATCTCGTCAAATTGTTTATGGTCAGGGAAAAATTGTTCAGAAGTTAAAAAACAAATTTGCGGTCGTGCACTGTTGGGGCTCTCATTTGGGCCTTCATATACGGCGGAAAAATCTTAAGTTGTTTTGCCTCGAGAATGATTCCAGGTGACGTCGATCTCCTCTTCAGCTGTCTTGCTTGCGTCACATGGTAGATCGTTCCATTGTTGCAAGCTCCTCACAGTGTTCCTTCAAGAAATCTGCATCTCCTCAGAATAAGTTCGTTTGCTGTTTAGTTTCTCATGCTGCTCTTTGAACGGGTGCACACACCTTTATGCAGCTTGGTCTACTGAACTAGCAAGCCCCATCATTCGGTTGGGTAAGCCAACCGGGATGATTGTTGGCACCCTGCGAGTCCATGGGTAACTGCAAGGTGCAGCATTCCTTTGGTCCTGTGTTACAGAGAAATCAGAGCAGGACGTCAGAACCTTGTGTGTTGTTTGAACAGTGTTGCTGGACTGGGTCGAAAAAGCTGTTGTAGGTTGAGTAGTCACAGAAATTTATTGGGTTGGCTCTCGTCTTTACTGACGATTGGTACACATCTGTAGGACCAGGATGCTCATATGTCTCCGGAAAACAAGCAGCAACAGCCCTGACAGGAAAAATATCAAACAAACTTTGTCCTTGATGAGGGTTATTCGATGTGCACCTCACTGGCATACTGCACACTGTCCAGCAGCTCAGTGTAACAGGTCTTTGACTTGTGATTGGATGAAACCTGGGTGCAACAGTCCCACATGCTCCGAAAACAATGTTTAGCGAGAAAGAGCATCTTCCAATGCTCAGTTTTTGTTCCTTGCTGTATGTCTCGAATAGAAGAAGAAGAAAAAGTCATTGCAGGAGCCTGTGCTCATGTTCTCTCAAGAAAAACAAACTACAGTCAGCTAGCTGTGACACAACAGTTTTGTCCACAGGCAGAGTCAAAGACCAGGAGAGTTTAATTCCCTGTGCCTGTAACCATACATGTCCATGAGGTGGAAAAAAACGTTGATGTGCAAAGCACTTGTTGTGCGTGGCTGCCTTCGACTGAAAATGATCCAGTCTTGGAATTCCTGTCACATCACTGTTTTCTTCTTTTTGTGTATTGATTCATTAGTAGGATGTATACGTCTATGGCAATTTCAAGCGAACTAAACCTGGTTTCACTGTATTCACCTCACCTTCCATACAACGTCTTAACCACTCTTCATACACAGTCTTCACCACACCTTCATACACCGTCTTCACCACACCTTTTCATACACCGTCTTGCAAACTTTCATTACAGGTCCCAACACTCTTAGGACCCGAATTTGTATTTTGTCGAGACAGATCGAACACGCAATTCCCTTCCAAGTATTTTTTTTGCTGAAGAGGAGAGGAGGAGAGAGAGAGAGAGACGATGGAGAGTTGAAGAGAGACGAGAGAGAGAGAGTTCAGTCGTGGGGGCGAAGCTGGAGTGAGTGAGAGAGTGACGAGGAGAGAGAGAGAGAGAGAGTGCAGATAAACTTTCTTTGACTATGTGAAAATTGTTAAGTACCGACACAAGTAGGGGTTCGTTTAGGCTTACCATGATTGAACTAATGCTCTCGCTGATAAACTCTAAACGATGTGCTTCGACACCAAAATCATCCTAGCACGAAATGCCAACAACAAAGCACACAAGGACCACCAAGGCGATCCCTCCCAGAAAAAATGTACAAGATGTCTCAAGCTTGCCAGATGCAAAATTAATTTTGATATTGAATAGAGTCAAACAACTACAGGAGAACAAGTTACACCTACATGCATATCGATTTGACTGGGATGAAGAGACATCTTAATGAAACAGGATGAAGCAAATAGTAAATCATGAACCAGTTGGTGTAACTGTAACTCCCTGATGAACTGATATAACTCCAAACGGATGCTGAGTAAAACACCAAAGCAGGATGGCATACACAGAGCACACGGAACAAACAAGGGACTTCCCCTCCAGAAAGAAATGATCCAAGCCTTGCCCTCAGACTTTGTACCTGACACATGTTACACAGCAATAACAGCTGGAAAAAATGTACCAAAACAAATTGACATTGATTACACAAAGAGTTTCGTGTCAATTAGAGGTGATACCTGTGTGCGCGACGAGTCCATGTGCTAACACCACATCTGCTGAGTCATGTAGGGGCTACAGCACATGGGGTTTATAGACAGAACAAACAGACAGAAAGATAAAACAGTATAGACAGGACAGGGCATATAGATAGACTCAGACAGACAGAAAGAATGAAAGTTAGACAGGACTAGTGTGACGACAGGCAGATAAGATAGACAGCCAGACAGAAAGAAAGAAAGATAAAGAGAAAAGACGAATGATAGACGATAGTTAGTAAGATAGAACTGACGGCAGATAGGACAGAAGACAGAAAAAAAATGATAGACAGATAGACAGACAGATCACATAGATAGATACCATAGAGAGATAGTCTAATTCATGTTGATTATTGCAAGCAGGACTGCATAGGATGTGTTACGGATTTTACACTTTATCTATGTCAATTATCTGACATAGAAGGTTCATCACACACACACACACACACACAACACACAAACACCACACACACACACTCACAACACCACACTCACAATCACCACACACTCACACACACAACACACACACACACACAGACTTAACACACCTGCTTTTAAGACACGCTAACGTTCGTATTATAATGATTCTTCTGTAATTTGTTTGATCTGCTTGATGAGTGTTGTCTCTTTCAGGAGCTCAAAAAGGTCGGATCGGGACGTCCCTGAGAAGATTTTCATGGGTATGCTGTGAAGTGGTTTATGTCAGGCTTGTAAATCCCGCAACAGTTATTCGAGGGGTTTTATTGTTTCGTGGTACATCACATTGAATGCATCACAGTGCTTCTTCACCTTTTAAAAATACACATCAGTGTAAAATGAGCGGCCTCGTCCTGCAATTGGTATAAAACTTTTCTTCCCTTACCCACCTGACCCCATAACAGCTCAGGGGGGAAAGCTTTATGTTCGGACAGACGTGATAAGAGTTTGGTAACGTCTGCAAGTTCCAGTCTTCTTGCACACTGCGAGTCTTTGAAAACATAAGCCTGACTTTGGAATTCAGATCAGTGTAAGGAATGAGAGAATCTGTTTCATCCCTTGTTTTGTAGAAATATGGCTGCGTTCAACTTACCACGTCGCCTTATTTTCCATATATGACCGAGATACTAAGCGAAAGCTCTAATGCAAAATTAGATTTGTACAGTTGAAAAGCAAGTTTCCGGGAGCGAGGGGTGATTGAATTTAATAGCCGGCAAAGGACCTCCAAACCAGAAAGCGGGCAGAGACAGTACGAGAATAAGGAAAGTCTTGATGTTTTGATTGTTGTGGGACATTTTGAGTTGCCAGGACTTATGCCTGTGTGACTCTGCAGTGTTTGTCACGGGCGGAATACTATGTGAATGTATTCATGGTGTTTTGATGGGCTGTTCGTTACGGAGGTTGACCAGCAGCTAACGACTCGGTATTATGTGGGGTTGTAGAGGAGCAGGGGGTTAGCTCCTGTCCCATTCAGGTAGGGCACAGCCGTGCGGCTCATGCATTTCCCTCAGTTTAACCATCTACATAGGAGTAGTCGTGAGAGGGAGAAGCGGGAGACTGATGAAGGTTGGGTGTGTGTGCTGTATTTTAATAACGGTGCAGGGAAGTGTTCTTCACGTGTTCTGGTGCATAAAGAATGACTGTTTTTGCCTTAGCGTGGAGGTGATGAATTGTGAGTAGGTGTTTGTGTGGGGACGGAACAAGGGGAAACCTTCTCGTTCTAGGCCCTATGGTAGGGTTATTTACTTTCTTGTTTTTGCTTTGAGGGGGGTAAAGATCGCAAGTCCTCGTTGGTAGCCATTCTTCTCTTTTCACTTCGTCGTGCGATGGAGAGCAGGCGGAACCGGCACCTGGAAACTTCACTGGGCGGAACAGGCCAGTCCAATGCCTTTGGGAAAGGATCTCTATCATTGGGCACCAACACCATTCTCAGTCATTCCAGACTCTTGCCTTCTTCGTTGGGGGTGGCCGTATTTACTGTGTGGGGCTTTGACTCTTCATGGAGGGAAGCCTCTGCCAGTAGGTTTTCTTCTGTATTCACCCGCCGTTTGGTGAGCTCAAATTATTTGTATTGCTAAGGTGGTGGTAATGTAGTTGGGTTTGAGAATTTGTACGCATGATGGGATCTGGGCATTTATTCTCGGTCAGTTCGTGTTAAGTGACATAGAGTCATTTATTTTAAGTCGGATGTTAAGCAATGGCTGTGTTTGGGTGCTACTTGTATGCTGACATTGTATATCTAGTTTTACAGTGGAGTTGTTCATTATTTTGGATAAATGTTGGGAGTCAGGATATCCCAGAAGCGATACTTCATGGGATTGAAGAAAAGTATTTATTTTATTTATTTTTTTTTTCTTTTAAACATCAAGTCGGGTCGGAACGTACGTGTGCCGCCCGGACTAACTTTCAGTCGGACTAGCGGTAGATTTCCGGATGTGGGCGCTCCCGCCATTGTTCCGCTTCCTTGTCTTGTTGTTTGTCTCTGTGGGTTTTTTTTTATTCGGTTTCTTTTTAATGAAAAGTATTTTATAGATATAATGGAAGAATGTGTGAGTGTTATGGAAATTTCTTCTTGGTATGAATTTAAATGTAATGTGAATTTCCAAATGTTTATCTGCATTGCAATTTGTAATATGATTGAGAATGGTAATATGAAATTATAAGAATTATGAGAATTATAGTAAAGGGAGGAAATTAAGGAAGAGGAAAATTAATGCATTCGCAGAACAGTTTGAAAAAAAAGAAAAGAAAATTGTGTTTGTAAAAGTTTATTCTTTGATTTTTTTTTAAATGGTACGGAACACACAGTCACACATTCCCTGCATTCACACCACATATTTACAAGCGTCAGTTTATGCGGGAGGGGACTGACATCCGCCGCAGAGGCGTTTTTCTCTGTGCTTTCGTTTCTTCTCCTTGAGTGGAGATAGGCAACAGTGGTTGCCGTTCGGGGCCGACCTGGAGGTTGTTACCGGTGGGAAAGGTTTCCGCGAGCCGAGTATGTGTGGACCGTGCGGGAGAGTCCGGCACAGGAGTCGTCTTCTCGACGATATGAGGAGCCATCAGTCGTGCTTCGGGTATTTAATACCGGGGGGGGGAGGGGACAGTCTTAACATCAAAGGTTATGTGGCAAGTGTGTGTGGTGTATGGGCTGTGGATTTGTAGTGAGTACGATAGTGTATTTAAGGGTTCTAGTTATGCCCTGTTGGGTTGTGTATTAATGTGTTTCTCTCTTTTCCTCTTTGGTGGGTGCGGCGGTAAGCTTTAGTTGGTTATACGGTCGGGTGCAGTGAGATCCGGGATGGTGGGTGTTTTTTTTTTTGTCGACAGTTCCCAATTTATTGGGTTATTTTGTCCCTAGCGATAGTTCCAGCGCCCTGATAGGTTCTCTACTACTTTGGGTCTGTTGTTTTTGTTTTTAAGTTATTCGTTTTCCGGTCTTTCCCCCTCTTCTTTGAGAGGTGACCATTTACTAATGGGTGTAGGTGCGACGTGATTGAGGTGTTTATTATTAGGTTTGAGTAAATTTGTGTAGTTAGAATTTTAATAAATGTTATTTGTCCGTAAATCTCCTGGAGTGGTCTGGAGGTAGTGGTCGTGTTAGTGTTGTGCCCGCTTTACTCTTTGTCATGTTCTGCCCTCAATTCCCCTGACAGGGTCTTTTACCCTTGACATTGATGGGGCTCGTCCGGGGATTGAGGTCAGGTAGTACAGACAGGGAGTAATAATTTGTGCAACACTTGACCCTTACTTGCCTTCCGCACTCACGGGGGTTGCGGATTTGTTTGTGTTGTATTTGTTAGTGGGCGGTTGGTTGGGGAGAGGGTTCTAGAGTGTAGGGAAACACTCACTGGGAGCGGTTACCGGTCGGGATTTGCCGCAGCGGAAGATTTGCGCTACTTGGTAAAGCGTCGTCGGATTCAGGTCAGGATCCGAGGCGGGTCGGGGTGGTTTGTTAGGGTGTACACATCGGTTAGTCGGTTAGTCGTATTACTATAGTTTAATAGTTTCATTTAGTATAAACTGGACAAAGGAAGGGGGGAGGAGGTGAAGTTATTTTGTGGGCTTTGGTTTTGCTTGTGCTGAGTCTTCAAGGTTCAGTGTTTGTTCTTAAGGATAATGAAGTAGGTCACATTTGCCAGTACCCAATAGCCTGCGACTGATTTAGCAGGTTGAGATAGGTAGGCTTGCGGAATTCCATTTTGTTGTTGCAAAATCAGTGTGCTAGGGAGTGATTAATCCTCTTGCTTTCTTTTCTATTTACCAAATTGTTGAATTGTTGTCCTTGGCATTTTGTTGTTATTTTGCTTAGTATAACGATTTTTTTGTCTGTGCTAATTCTTCCTAGTATCTTCGCTTAAGCAATTTATATTGTTTTTCCTAGCTTAATTACATAATATTAAGGTGTAAGGTGAAAGTTTGCCAATGAAAACAATTAAATTTGTAGAGTGAGTGACAACCCTGGCCGGAGCGAAAGTGATTTTATTTTTTTTATTGAAAGAAATTGTAAAAACTTAGATTTTTTAATTATAACGATAATTTCAATAAAGTTAAATTAACTATATAGTAGCAAGTTTGCAGGCTTGTGGGCACGTTCCGGGGGGGAAGCGTGATTGTGCGTGCGTGTTGCCGACTTTTTCTCAGGTGTATAAACGTGCAGTGCATAGTGGTAGCCATTGACGCTTGGTGCATATTAAAAAAAAAAAAAAAATTAAAATCAGTTGCGCATGCCGATCCTGTTACACTTGTCGTGCGTGTTTGCCGTTTCAGTTTTGTGGGCGTTCAGTCGTTTGTTGCGTTCATCGTTAGTAATTTACACGTCGTGATATTTGATTACTTTATGCTCGTCGCTTTATTTGTTTACTGCGAGGTCCGTTGTTTACCGTAAAGTTCATCGGGTTATAAGCAGATTCCAGATTTGGACTAGTGTAGCGGACCTTCAGAAGATAAGGCTTCATTGCCTACTAGGATCTGTTGAGAAAGGAAAATCGTTTGTCAACAATTGGCTTGTGACACATTGGGACGGTTCAGGCAGCCGTAAGTAATTGGTCCATCTGGTGTTCATTCTCTTTTCCGTGGTGATGCAAGTTGGTCACGTTTGACGTGAACTTGCGCTTGGAGACTAGACATTTCTGGAGCCTGAAAGCTGGTGCTGGGGAATCATTTGTGGATTGCTGGATTCTAGGTTACAGGCAGAGATTCAGTCTCGGTGAGTGAGACCTGAATTGTCTTTCCAAGTTGGCCTGACATATTGGGTTTGTGGAAGTAGTCATATAAATTCCCCTTTCTGTTTGGAAATTCTCACTGGAAGGTTAGAGATTTAGTGTTTTGATTTTGGTTGAGAGATCAGTTCGCAAGTTAAACTTAGCCTATTTGGTCGCATTGAGGTGACTGGGATTTATTTCAATAACTCTTGACAAGAAAGAGAGTGGAACTTAATTTGTTTAGAAGGTGACGCGGGTTGTACACTTTTGGACACTTAGTTTTGAATCAGGTTAGTAGCAGAGCATACTAGTGATTCACTAGGGCTACAGGGGAAAGTCGTTACCTCACCGATCCCAGGTTAAAGGATTGGGTTGTGCGAGGTATGTATGCTACATCCCCTTACTTCTTAGCAGGTGAATATTGGAAAACAACTACACAAGTTGTTTTTCGTCAGGGCGAGGTTCAGCCAGCCATGTTGCTTCTACTTCAGTGTGTTTGCCATTACTCCCAGGGGAGTTAGCCTCATTATGGTGGTACGACACCGCCTCATTAATTGAGACACGACCTCCAATGGTGCCCTCTCAGGGAGACTAACTTACCGAGGTTTACACCTCCGCCTTATATCGTTTGGATACCCAACCATGGATCCTCTCATGATGATGAAACTGAGAGAGAGAAAGAAAGAGAAAGCAAGGGAAAGACGGGGACGGACAAGGGGAAAAGAGAAAAAGAAAGCCAAGGAAAAGACGGGAAAGGGAAGAGAAAGACAAGCCAAGGAAAGACGGGGAAGAAAAGGAAGAAAGCGAGGGAGAAAAAAGAGGCCAAGAAGGGAAGAAAGAAGGAAAATAGATGGAAAATGAGATTGGAAGAGAGACGAGTTTGGAAAGAGAAGAGAGGTAAAGGCAGATGGCAACAAGAGATGGAAGAAAAGCGACAAGAGCGGAGAACAGAGGGAGGCGGTTCAAGAAAAAACAGGTAAGAGACGCGAGAGACAACAAGGGCCTGGAGGTCCTAAGCAAAAGACGCGTGGAGGAAAGGAATCGTCTAAGAACTGAAGTGGCTACCAGCAATTGGGTATTACTTCCGGGGGAGGAAACTACTTATCACAGATGTTCAAGTAGATATCATCACAAAGTGCCTGAGCGAGAACCAGAATTAAACGTGACCTTGCGCCTTCTTAGCACCACCCAAGCGAAATTGACCTATCTACAGGGAGGGAGATGCATGATACTTCCTTGATCACCTTTGAATCCAGTTGGCAGAAGAGTTTCCTCTTGAGTAATGAACAGAAGAGATTATATCTTGTTGGAAAACTTGACAGGAAAAGCCAAAGGAAGCCTTCTTCAACATTCCACAAAGAAACTATTACGAAGAATTAAAGGTGTTTGCGCCGGAGAGGATGCCTAATCTACAGAATCATAGTGGCGGGCTAGTCCAACTCATGAAGAAGATGGCGATGAAACTTTCAACAGTTCGTGTGACAGATTGTCATGAGTGTTAGGGACTATGGTTGGAAACTGCGAGATGGATATAAAAGATTGTTTCCTGCTGGAACAAACTCATGAACTCTGTTTCACCCAATGACTTACAGTGCAAAGTTAGGACGAGTGGCCCAACCAGAGTCATTCAAGCAGGCCATCGGAATTGCAGAAGCTTTCGCGGATGCCCGGCGTTATTTTAGACCAGCGTACCAGGGTCAGCAAGGAAACAAGCAAAGGGAAACCAACATTGGACAAGCCTCTCAGCTGAGCGTAATGCTAACTTCTGTTACCTAAGGAAATGTGAAATAGAACGTATTTGGTAGAAATGATACTTTGTGCCCGGGTGACTCAACCACATCGTGAAGGACTGCCCTAACGCGACTCACTTTGGCCAAGGACTTTACCCACACATTAGGTGGCATTTGGATGAAAGTCGAAAGTGAGATCACTACACCATCATGCCCGCGTTCCCTCTGTGGTGTGTGGCAAGTAGCCATTGAAGCATTCGGGACAATGGAAGAAGCCACGAAATTATTCGTCGACGAGATGTAGTTGGTACCCCTGAGGCGCCACGTGGAAGAGAATGTCAGGTATCGACGGGATTTCGAATCTTCCTTCAAGGTCGACAGGGTGTACTGTCCTGGTGGAATTTTCCACCCCATTACTTTCATGGAAATGTATGGGCCGTGGCTTTCGGCAGCTGCATATTCCCTTCTGATGGGAACTCTGTATGTGGCGTTGAGGCATGGCCCGCGCACCAGTGAATATTCAGTCGAGTTTGCTCTGGAAGTTTTGTGCGCTGCCACTACGCGTTCACAAACGCAAAGAGTAAATAAAGAGGCTTTGAAGCCCTCTCACTGTAACCATTGTCACAGCACTATAACCATGGACATGGTTCCGTTGGCATCCAGCTACGTGCGAAATCTTCGGGTAATGGATCCTACGATCAAACCATTCGGAGGTTGGTAGGAAACTCCCCAAGGACAAGAGAGGAATGGATCAGTGTCGTTCATCAAGCGACCAAGGATTGATACAAGACTGTTGTGCATCGCGTGACATGGTCAGTAACCCAGCTGGTGGTTGCCACTTAAAGCGTTGTACGAAAACACAGTTCCTACGCCTTGGACACGACACCCCTATGGAAGGACATTAGGCACGAGGGTACAATGAAAAAGAATTCATCACGGACTTCTACTGGCCTGGAATATCTCAAGATTTCAGGAAGTTTGTCTTCGAAACTTGTGATGCTTGGCAAAGGACTACTCCAGATGTGCGGGAGAGTTTGCCAAGGTTCCTCTGGGGAAGTGCGTTTCCCCTGATTGGAACGCCCTTCAGCTAGGTCGGAAGTGGCTTGTTGGACCTTTAATTCCTGCTTTCAGATCGAGCGGCATGGCATCGATACGTGCTCGTTAATGGTGGACTATTGCAACTTCGCTATCCAGAGGGCAGAGTGCACTCAAGGGATAGATGCTGTGACAAGTGGCTGGAAGCACTTGTGGAAATGTGGTCGAGGACGGGGCCATTTTCCAGATAGGTATAGGGTAAGAATCAGGGAGCCCAATTTCTTTCAGGAAACCATGCTACTGGAGGGATATAATCTCCTTCAAATTCAGCTCGGGGAAACCACAACGCATTATCTTGCTCTAGCGTAATGGGCTTGTGGAGAGATTCAACGGAAACTCTAAGAAATGCTTCGGAAATTGGCGCAAGAACAACCGGAAATTGGGATCGCTCTTTCCGGCTGTCATTGTTTGCGTATAGAGAAGTCTCCACAGGAGCGCCTGGGGGATTTCTTCCCAGCTTGAGTTTCTCTATGGCCGCACAGTCAAAGGACCAATGGGCGATATTGAGGGAACCAGTGGAACACGTGAGGAAACAACCGATGAACCCAGGACTCAAGTTGAAGTATGTGTTGGAGACTCAAGGAATAAGTTTGCTTCACCTGCGTGTCTGGGCCACAGGAACCTGAATAATGCTCAGAAGCGGTACAAGTTTTTCTCATGACAAGAAAAACCCGCCAGAGGATGGTTCGAGCCAGAGGATGAAGTCTTGTTGTTGATTCCCCTACTTCCAATCAGTTGCAACTTTCGTGGCAAGACCATTCAGATCGTAATGCAGTGTCGGCCGATTGGGACTATGTTGTGCGCATAAAGGGGGAAGGAGTAGTCCTACAGGCCAATTGCTTTGAACGGTTATGGACGGAAAGTGAAACCTGCAGCCGCAGGTATACACAGTAGCGCATCTCGAAGAGACAATGGAGATTGCCTCCTGTTACCGTTTGACATCTCATGTGTGACTATCTACGTTCAAAGGATCTGGGAGACGTTAAAAGGTCGCTGAAGGACTGTCTGTGGAGCAAAGGGGGAAAAAACGTGCGTGACCTTTGTAGAGAATACCAAGATGGTTCTCTTAGTTGTACCTTAAGTGCAACTGGGGTACCTGTTCTCTAGTGCTCACCCAGAAGAACCTGTAAGGGTAAAGGTGCGACATATCCCTTTGCCCCATTATCTACAGAAACCTTCAAGAATGATATTACAGGATATGCTGCGCCATGGGAGGTGATTGACGCGCTTGTAGTTCGCCTTCTTCATCCCAATTCTGTTAGTCAAGAAACAAGATGGAAGGATGAGGTCTCTGTGTCGACTTTCGTCGACTAATTAAGGTTCGTTGAAAATTCGATGCTGGAAACCTATTCAAGACGTGAAAGGATCTTAGCCCAGTTGGATAAGGGCAGTATTGATCAATGCTTGATTGGCAAAGGGATATGGCACAATACCGATGGGCACCTGCGACAGAAGCAAGACTGCCTTTACTACTCCTGAGGGCCAATCTTCAGGTTTCAAAGTTATGCCCTTTGGGCTCAAGGACTGCAGGAGGCCGTCTTCTTCAGGGTTATCGAGACTCGGGCTTGATCCACCCCGGAAGATGATGAGAGATGTCAGCAATTTTCTTGATGACAGATTGATTGGCCACCGAAAGCTGGGGGAGACACATGGAAGCCGCTCAGGATGCTTTTTGAGCAGTCTGCACAGTTTACAGCTGGCGGCCCGTCCTACGAAGTGTAGGATAGGGCGAGAATGAAATTTCCTTTTTGGGAAACGTCGTGGAACAAGGGGAATTTCATTGCTCCTGAAAGGACAAAGTTAAAAGGATTGAAGAGAAGCCAAACCGCCGTAGACAAAGAAGGATTTGCGCTCGTTTCTGGGTCTCGTAGGATACTTCCGTAAATTCATTCCCCCATTTTGCTGCTAGTGGCCAACCCTTGACAGACAAAATGGAGCTCGAAAGCCGGAAACGCTGATGTGGGAGGAAGATTACCGGACGTGGTTGCATTCGAGAAACCTCAAGGGAGCGATTCTCCAACACCGTCCTACAGTTGGCCAACCCTGAGAAGCCATTCGTTACTCAGAACAGACGCGTTCCAGCACTGGGTTGGGGGGCAGTACTCTTGCAGGATCAAGGGAATGGATTGTTGCAAGTCGCATTCGCAAGTTAAGAAAATCTGTGGGAGCGGGTAAACGGATTTTCCACACTATCGAGCAGGTATGTCCTTGCATTGTGATGGGCCACACGCCGATTCTACCCTTACCTGTACGGGCTCGAGATTTTTCGTTCTCCAGGACGGATATCACAATCCCCCTTCGCCCCCCCCCCCCCCCCCCCCCCCCCTATCTACAATCGCATTCGGCCTGTCAAGTCCGAACGCCTTTTGCAGGTGATGGGCACTTGAGTTGCAGAGTCTTGATTTATATTTCCAGGCAAATGACCTGGTCGCTGCATGTGGAAGCTGACTACCAGAGTCGAATGTCTTAAATTCCATAAGTACAACCAGTGTGTGGAAAAGGAGTCGCGGCCTTGTGTATAATTTGTTCTTTTTTTAAAAGGATGTGCAGTGGCGTGTGATAGCGAGTAGACGATTGTAGGCACCATTCAAGGCAACTTTCTAATGTGTGAAGGTTGATAGTTGGTTTATTATGCATGATTCTTTATTTAGACCAGTTCCATTCGGGGCTTGCATCCAAGCTGTGACTCAGTGGCACAAGCTTTTTTTGTTGGGGGGTAGTGTCTCCCAGAGGCGGAATAATATGTGAATGTTTTCATGGTGTTTTGATGGGCCTGTTCGTTACGGAGTTAACAGCTGCTAAGACTCGGTATGTGGGTTTGTAGAGGTGAGGGGGTAGCTCCTGTCCCATTCAGTTGTGCACCGTCCGTGGGGAGCATGCCATCCCCTCAGTAACCATCACATAGGTGTGTAGTGTTGAGAGGGAAGCGGGAGACCTGGATGATGGTGGTGTGTGGTGAGTCATTTTAATACGGTCACATCCCGGTGCAGGGAAGTGGAGGGCTGGGTGCCACCTGTTGCATATAAGCTTGCGCCTGTTGATGACTTAGCGTGGGTTGGGATGTGAGTAGGGGTTTCGGGTGTGGGGCGGAAGGGGAACACTGCTGTGATGATGCCAGTGGTTAGGGTAGTTATTTCTTGGTTTTGCTTTTGCGGCGGCTATAGAGGCCACGTCCCGAAGGTTGGTAGCACATACTTTCTTTTTCACTTCGTCGTGGAGGACAGCGGAAACCGGGCGGAAACCCTTCACTGGGCGGGTAAGGCAGTCCACTGGCATTTGGACAGGATCTCTTTCCCCTCTGCGGCACCAACACCATTCTTCAGTATTTCCTGGACTCTGCCTTCATGCGGTGGGGGTGGCGTTATTTTACTGGTGGGCTTTTGACGCTTCTTTGCTAGGTATGCCCTTGACAGTAGTTTCTTCTGTCTCACCCGCCGTTCTGGTAAAATATTTTTGATTTAGATAAGGGCGTATGTGTTGTAATTTAGTTGGGGCTTTTTGAGGAATTTGTTCGCCAAGATGGTGATTGGCATTTAATCTGGTACTGTTCGTATTTATGTGACATTGAGGTCATTTATTTTAAAGTTCGGATGTTAGAATGGCTTGTGCTTTGGGGAGATACTTGTCTGCTTGACTGTATATCTAGTTTTACAGTGGAGTTGTTTCATATTTGGATAAATGTTGGAGTCTAGGATATCCAGAAGCGGATACTTCGCAAGGATTGATGCAAAGTATTTATTTTATTTTATTTTTTTTTTCCTTTTAAACATCAAGTCGGCGTCCGGAACGGAACGAGTTTGCCGACGACTATCATTCAGTCGACTAGCGGCTGGATTTCCGATGTGAGCGCTCCCGCCATTGGTTCCGCTCACTTGGGCTTGTTTTGTTTGTCTCTGTGGTTTTTTTTTTTATTTGTTTCTTTTTAATGAAAGTATTTTATAGATAAAATGGAAGATGTGTGAGTGGTCTGGAATTTCATCTGGTAATTGAATTTAAATGTTAAATGGAATTCCCAATGGTTTACCGCATTGCAATTTGAATATGAATGAGAATTTATATGAAATTAAGAAACTTATGAGAATTATAGTAAGGAAAAATTATGGTAAAAATGGAGGAAAATAATGATTCGAGAACATCGATGGAAAAAATAAAGAGAAAATTAGTGTTTGTAAAAGTTTTATTCTTAGATTGTTTTTAAATGGCGTTCGTTCACAGCTCCACACTGGCCCTGCATTCACACACATAATTTACAAGCGTCACGATATGGCGGCGACGGGGAGCGACATCGCCGCAGGGCGTTTTTTCTTGTGCTTTTCGTTTCTTCTCTTGAGTGGAGATAGGCCCACAGTGGTTGACGTTGGGCGACCTGCGAGGATGTTCCCGGAGGGAAGTTTCCGAGCCGAGTCTGAGGGGTTGCGGGAGTCGGACAGGAGGTCGTCTTCTCGATGGATAGTGAGGGGCACATTCCAGGTCGTGCTTCGGGGAATTTAATACGAGGAAACACTCTGGGACAGTCTTCAACACAAAGTTATGTGGCAAGTGTGTGTGGTGTATGGGATGCTGGATTTGTGTGCGTACGTAGTGTAATTTAAGGTATTAGTTTTGCCCTGTTGGTTGTTTAATTGTTTCTCCTCTTCTTCTTTTGTTGGGGGGCGGTAGCTTTTTTTTTGCTAGATGGATATAGGTCGGGTGGCAGTGAGATCCGGGTGGTGGTGTTTTTTTTTTTTTTCGTCAGAAGTTCCCATTTATTGGGTTATTTTGTCCCTAGCGATTGTTAGCTCCTGATAGGTGTCTCTATACTTTGGTGTTGTTTTGTTGTTTTTTTTTTAGTTATCGTTCTTCCTGACTTTCCCCCCCTTCTTTGTTTGGTGGACCCATTTCATAAATGGAGGGATGTTGCGGTGATTGAGTGTTTATTATTATGTTTGAGTAAACTTTGTGTATTTATAATTTAATATCATGTTATTTGTGCCGTAATTCCTGGAGGGGTCTGGAGGTTGTGAGTGGTTGAGTGTTGTGCCGCTTTACTCTTTGTTTGTTCCTGAATCATTCACTGACAGGGTCTTTACCATAGGGTTAAAAGACCCTGTAAGGGGGAATGAGGCTGGAACATGACAAAGAGTTAAGCGGCACAACACTCAACACTCAAGAGCTCCAGACCACTCCAGGGAATTACGGAAATAAAAAAAATTAATTACACATTTTATATACCACAAATTTACTCAATACGTAATATAATAAACTCCTCAATCTCTCCGCACATACTCCATTTATGAGATGGGGGGTCCCCTATCCAAGAAGAGGGGGGAGGAAAGACAGGAAAACGAATAATTACAAAAAAAAAAACCCAAAGTATAGAGACCCTATCAGGAGCTAACTATCGCAAAGGGGACAAAAAAACCCAATAGATGGGAACTTCGACAAAGAAAACACCACCCCCCGGATCCACTGCCCCCCCAAACCCTTTATAACCACTAAGCTACCGCCCCCCAAACAAAGGGGAAGAAGAGGAGAAACACATTAATACAACCAACAGGGCATAACTAAATACATTAAATCACACTAGCGTACGCACACAAATCCACAGCCCATACCCCACACACACTTGCCACATAAACTTTGTGTTGAAGGTTGCCCCAGGTGTTCCTCATTTTAAATTTTCCCGAAGCACGACTGGGATGCGCCCCTCACTGTCGTCGAGAAACGACCTCCTGTGCCGGACTCCCGCACCCTAGGCTAGGTCCGTAATCCTTCCCTCCGGGAAGATCCTCCAGGTCGCCCAACGTCAACAACGTGGCCCATCTCCACTCAAGAAGAAACGAAAAACACAGAACGACCGCCCAGAACGGCGGGTGAAAAACAGAAGAAAAAATACTGGAGTTTCCCTCAACGAAGAGTCAAAAGCCCACAGTAAAATACGCCACCCCCAACGAAGAAGGTGAGAGTCTAAACGACTTGAA
This sequence comes from Conus ventricosus, assembly GCA_018398815.1. Taxonomy (NCBI): domain Eukaryota; kingdom Metazoa; phylum Mollusca; class Gastropoda; order Neogastropoda; family Conidae; genus Conus; species Conus ventricosus. The sequence continues at coordinate 51,151,294 of CM031627.1, forward strand.
GAATGGCGTTGGTACCCAAGGATTGAGATCCTTCCAAACCCCCAGTGGACTGCCTTACGCCCAGCGAAGGGTTCCGGCCGGTTCCGCTGCTCTCCACCACGAAGTGGAAAAGAAGTATGGCTACCAACCGAGGACGTGGCCTCTTACCAGCCTAGAAAAAGGTAAAGAAAAAAGAGAGCGAACACTGGCATAGCGCAAAAAGGTTTTCCCCTTCCGCCCCCCACAAACCTCTCACATTCAACACACGTTAAGCATAAACAGCAGGGCTTTATGCACAGAACACGTGCAAGACACCCCCCTGCACCGTTATTAAAATGACAGCACACACACACAACCTTCACCCCGGTCTCCCACTTTCCTCTCACCCTACTCCTATATGGGGTTTACTGAGGGGATGCATGATCCACACGGGGGGTTTGCACAACCTGAATGTGACAGAGGAGTACCTAGATCATTTAATTTTCCCAATAATTCTATAAATAATTACCTAGTAGCCAAGTTAGCAGACTTGTGGGCACTTTCCCGGGGGGGAAAAAGGCCGTGTTGTGCGTGGTGTTGCCGATTTTTCTTCCGAGTCTAATATTGGCAGTGCAATTGGTAGTCGTTGCGCTGGGTTCATATTTAAAAAAAAAAAAAAAAAGTTAGTTGCGCTGCCAAATGTACACGTGTCGTGCGTTTTTGCCGTTTATTTTTGAAAGCGTTCCGTCGTTTTTTGCGTCACCCGTTAGTTATTTACTGCGTATGAATATTTGTTTACTTCATGCCCCGTCGTTTCTTTGTTTACTGCAAGAGGTCCCGGGTTCGAATCCCGGACGAGCACCCTAAATATCAAGGGTAAAAGACCCTGTCAGGGGAATGAGGCAGGAACGACAAAGGTAAAGTGGCACAACACTCAACCACTCACTACCTCCAGACCACTCCAGGAATTACGGAACAAGTAACATTTATTAAATTATAAATACACAAATTTACTCAAACATAATAATAAAACACCTCAATCACTCGCACATACACTCCATTTATGAGATTGGGTCACCTATCAAAGAAGAGGGGGGAAAAAAACAGGAAAACGAATAACTAAAAAAAAAACACAACCCAAAGTATAAGAGACCTATCAGGAGCTAAAAATATCGCTAAGGGACAAAATAACCCATTTGATGGGAACTTCGACCCAAAAAAAAAAACACCACCACCCGGATCTCACTGCCACCCGACCTATAACCAACTAAAGCTACCCCCCCCAACAAAGAGGAAAAAGAGGAGAAACAATTAAAACAACCAACAGGGCATAACTAGATACATTAAATTACACTAGCGTAAAGCACACAAATCCCAGCCCATACACACACCCCTTGCCATAACTTTGTGTTGAAGACTGTCCCAGAGTGTTCCCCGTATTAAATTCCCGAAGCACGATGGATGGGGCTCCCCACTATCGTCGAGAAGACGACCTCCTGTGCCGGACTTTCCCGCACCCCTCAGACTCGGCTCCGGAAACCTTCCCTCCGGGAACATCCTCAAGGTCGCCCAACGTCAACCACTGTGGGGCCCATCTCCCCTCAAGACATTCCTGCTCGATAATTTTGGTAAGTCTTTTCCGCTCCCACTAGTTTCTTACTTTTGAATGCGACGGGCAACAATCCTTTCCCTTGATCCCGCAAGGCACTGGGCCCCCAACCCAGTGCTGGAGCGTCTGTTTGAGTACGAATGGCTTTTCAGGGTTGGCCAACTGTTAGGACGGGTTGTTTGGGAGATCGCTCCCTTGAGTTTCTCGAATGCAACCACGACCGTATCTTCCCACATCAGTGTTTTCCCGGGTTTCGCTCCAGTTTTGTCTGTCAAGGGTTTGGCCACTTCAGCAAAATGGGGAATGGGAAATTTTCGGTAGTAGCCTACGAGACCCAGAAACGAGCGCAATTCCTTTTTTGTCTTCGGCGGTTTGGCTTCTTCAATCCTTTGAACTTTGTCGCTTAGGAGCCCTGAATCCTTGTCCCACGACGGGGTCCCAAAAGGAAATTTCTTCTCCCCTATCCGACACTTCGTAGGACGGGCCGCCAGCTGTACCTGTCGCAGACGCTCAAAATCATCTGAGCGTTTCCCATGTGTCTCCCCAGCTTTCGGTGGCCAATAATAGGTCTTCAATAAAATTGCTGACATCTCTCATCTGCAGTGGTTAAAGCACGAGTCTCATTATCCTGCTGAAGACGGCTCCTGCAGTCTGAGCCCTAAGGGCATAACTTTGAACCTGATTGGCCCTCAGGAGTTGTAAAGGCAGTCTTGCTTTTGTCGGAGGTGCCATCGGTATTTGCCCAAAATCCCTTTGCCAAATTTAAGCTTTGAGAAATCTGCACCTTAGCCAACTGGGCGAAGATCCTGTCAAACGTCTGGAATAGGTTCAGCGTCGAATTTCAACACCTTATTTAGTCGACGAAAGTCGACACAGAACCTCATCTTCCATCTGGTTTCTTGACTAAAGATTGGGTGAGGAGAAAGGCGAACTACAACGCTCAAACACCCCCAGGCTCAGCATATCCGGGATTTCAGTCTTGATGGTTTCTGTTTGAGAATGGGGCAAGGGATATTGTCGCACCCTTACTGGTTCTTCTTGGGTGAGCACTAGAGAACAGGTACCAAGTTGCACCTTAAGGGTACATCTGAGAGAACTCTTGGTATTCTCTACAAAGGGCTCGCACCCTTTTTCCTTTGCTCCACAGACAGTCCTTCAGCGACCTTTACGTTCCCTTCCAGGATTCCTTTGGGTCGTGTAGTCACACATGAGATGTTTAAACGTAACAGGAGGCATCTCCCTTTGTCTCTTCGATGACTACTGGTGCATACCCTGCGCCTGCATGTTTCTCTTTCTCATACTTTTTCAACAAGTTGCATGTAGGAGCTTCTCCTTCCCCTTTATTGCGCACAACATAGTCCCAATTGCCGACACGCTTTACGATCTTGAAAGGTCCTTGCCACGAAAGTTGCAACTTGTTGTGATGTAGGGGAAGCAACAACAAGACTTCATCCCCTTGGCTCGAACCATCTCTGGCGGGTTTTTCTTGTCATAGAAAAACTTGTACCCCCCTGAGCATATGCAAGGTTCCTGTGGGCCAACTCGCGGGGAAAACAAAACTTTTCCTTTGGGGTCCCCAAACATATCAATTGAGTCCCGGGGTTTTTCGTTTGTTTTTCCCCACGGGGAATGGGCCCCCAATATCGCCCCTGGGTT
>CM031627.1:51155516-51185516 GCA_018398815.1 Conus ventricosus
GAGGTCAAGAAATGTTTTTTAGATACTGGGAGGAATTTTTTAAAATCTAAAAGCAAAGATAACATGAAGAGATAGGTATTCTGACTGACATCGCAGGGTCTACCAGAACCTGTGGCATCCAGGTAACGGAGCTGTGGGAAGAGCTCTGCAAGGAATGGCTGGCCACACCAGAATGTGTAACCTTGACATTGACAATTCAAAGGACAGGTCATTTCACACAGTAATTCATCATCATGCATAGCACAGTGAGACCAGCCATCACATAAATGATCACTGTGCAAAACAAATCCTGGAAGTTCTGCATCGAAATAGTCCTGGACATGTCATGTCCTCACACCCCTCTTCGTCCTGGTGGTCAATGCAGTCGTACATTTCATTTACACCGTGTGTAGACAGGCAGGCAGTCATTGAAGTCACCAGGACAACGGTAGTGGCTGTCAGGACAAGACTCGTTGGGATTCATTGGAGTTGAGGTGAACTGAAAATAGTTATCAAAATTGATAAGAACAGGGGATGGAATGTAATCTGCTAGTTTTATTTCTAAAATTCTGACATTCAATGATGTACAGTTTACCTCATCTGATTCATCCCAACAGTTGTACTGTTGATCACAGAACCCAATGTATGGACACACTGACCATTGGAAACACGTTAATGCCTCCACACAGGGAGCATGGCTACAGAAAGTTCATCACTCTTATCCTGACACTCTGTTACAAAGTTACACACCAGGGTGTATGACAGCATAAAAAGCTGATCATTGCAAGCAAATAAAGGAATTAAAGAGACGTACTGCTCTGTTCGTTCAGCTTCCCTGTGAATACTTGACATGTGGTGAGCAAATCCACAGTGTGTATGTGTTTGACAAAACTCCTTAGACACTTCAGAGTCACAGAGGAATGATGTGTACGTCATATGGCCTTTGAGACACACAGACATAGAGTCTTGTTTCATTGGACTCCGAGTCAAGAAATCCTCTTTAATTCATAAGAGTTCCAACTGCATTTACTTTCATTGAACGTAGTTCTACACGTTTCACTAAAGTTGTGAGATGTTTGTTGTCCACCAACAACACATACTTCTGAAAGATATCTAACAATAGGACCAGGTTTTAGATGGTGATGAAGAACGGTTTTGTCTTCAGTAACTAAACAATATTTGTACAGAGAGTGCAGAGGTTTATCATTTGTGGATATCTTAATTGAATGAAGAACAACATAATCACAAGATCTGGATACTAATGTCTGAAACGCACGGTCACAGTGATGTTCACGGCTAGGAATGGTCAGAGTACCCAATAATGAAACACAGTAGTCAATAACGGTCACATTGCGATCTGTATTATCACGGCCACCGTTATGTTTACCCATGGTCTTATAAAACGTTACGTAGCCTTTACATGAGCGGAGGCCCAATTTGAGCTCACGCTCAAGATGGTAGGCACAGGACACTGTTTTTTCTGTACAATATTAATTGTTTTCCTGAAATCTCTCTCTCTCTCTCACACACACACACACACACACACACACACACACACACCACACACACACACACACACACACACACACACACAAAACACACAAAACACACACACACACACATACACACACACACTCGCACACACACACACACACACACACACACACACCCCACACACAGACACACACACACACACACACACACACACACACACACACACACACACACACACACACACACACACACACACACACACACACACACACACACGGGCATGGGCGTGCACGCACACACACACACACACACTTACATGCACACACATACGCACACACATCACTCTACACACCCTACTCACGTTTACACAGGTGCACATTTAGGGGAAGCAGGAACACACAGCCACCTTCCTCCCCCCCCACCCCGCACCTTAACATTCAACTAAAGCAATGTGAGGCCCACAATGTTGCCAGTTCTACTGCACAATTCAGTGATGAACAAAGCACACTGCAAATGACCAGGTTCGTTGCACGGCTTCCAAGTGGCCACAAGAAACCTTTCAGTCAGCAACCCTCACGTCTGAACCTGACTGTATTGTCTTACATGCTGGACTCACTAATCTAGATCTGAGGAACCAATGAATTGCAGCGCCGATGTGAAAAAATGTTCAAAATGTCAGGAAGCAGGTTCCAAGAGCAGAACTGCTTGTTCGTGGGGTTGCTCCAGTCAAAAAAAAACCTCTGACGTCAGACGGAGTGTGTTACAGGCACTGACAAGGTCCAGGCTGAAGACAGAGCAGAGCATCAGCAGCTGTGTCAACTAGGTCAGCATGCGAGCTGCACACCACAGGCATCAGCAGCTGTGTCAACTAGGTCAGCATGCGAGCTGCACACCACAGGCATCAGCAGCTGTGTCAACTAGGTCAGCATGCGAGCTGCACACCACAGGCATCAGCAGCTGTGTCAACTAGGTCAGTGTCACACCAATGGGGTGCTGATATTCAACTCGCCTCAGCTCAAGAACTCGCCGACAACTCAACACCCACACTTCACGTCGGATTCAAGAAAAATATAATTTCAACAATATTTAATTACAATGACGGAGTGTGTGTCTGTGTGCGTGATCATAAATATGTTTCTTCTTTTTCTTTTTATATAGTATAATGTCTTGCAGCGTTCTTATCTGTCAATCTCGCGTAATCCTGTGATGTCCGTTGTTTTCTCCTTGACGATGTTGTCTGCGATGGTTTGACCCGTCTCGATCTTCAGGAGGCGTCACGTCCAAGGCAGTCCAGTTGATAAGACTTCAAGAGGCGTCAGCGTCCAAGACCAAGAGGCGTCAACGTCCAAGGCAGTCCAGTTGATAAGACTTCAGGAGGCGTCAACGTCCAAGGCAGTCCAGTTGATAGGACTTCAGATAGTGGTTATCGAAAACCCCTGCACAGGAGCAAGTGGCAGCCGTGTCCTGTCCCACGAATAATCTATCCGCAGCAGACTTGTTTATGTATTTTATTTGTAAACATGAAAAGACAGACATGACAACACAAATGCACATAACCTAGTGCGTAGTACCATGTCTGCATGTGTCTACTGCGGTACGATGACATAATAAATAAAAAAGAAAGATGCAGATGGAACGATACATGAAATGAGAATGACCCCCACTCCACCCCAGGGCGCACTCTCCTCCATCTGCAATAAAGATGTAATATCAATGAATCAAGCCTAACTACGACGGCCATAACTGTGATACCGAACAATAAACTTGGGATATGAAAATATTTTAACATATGGACTTTGATGTACGTGCGACAATCTTCGCACCAAAAACTACACATCCATTCAATAAACCAATTGAACATATTCCCCTCTTGACTACCTTAATCTATATAACAAATATAATAATACAAGGAGTGTGACTAGACTCACTGGTAAAAGATGGAGTAACGAGCGTACGCTCAAAATTCCCCGACCGTCAGCGACACCAGCGTGCCAGAGTCCCTCAGATGTTTGGTCAGGGTCAATCCTCTGCGCGCTCGATTATGTGGTTTGCAGCACGAACCCGGGCCATGGTAGATGTTGAGATCGATCGGATTGATGTTCTCAACGACTGTGATCCTCCGCTGACTTGCGGTATAAGCAAGATGCAACGTCTTCTTTGAGTTCCGATTTCTTCCCAGTCGAATAGCTGCTGCTTTCTGCCACGTCTCCAATAACCATCCTCTTACTTCTTCGTCATTTCGCTAGAGAGATGTCTTGACAACGATGCTTAGCAATGACATATGAAGATTTGATGCATTGTAGAATAGCTGATGATACTTCTGTAGACTCGCAGTGCGATAAAAGAAAATATAAAATACATATAAGCAGACGTGGTGTTTTGAGACTGCATCAATAGAAAAAAAAAGATTTTAAAGTGCAAGTTGAGCAGCCTGGACAATATTTTGCGTCACGGCCTACGTGAAGAGCTGTGACGTAATTTGTGGTGACGACAAAAGATGTGGAGTCTATGAGGAAATCCAGAATTGGTCTCAGGTGTTTGGTCGAGAGGGCTGTCGCGTTACAGTCAGCATGCGAGCTGCACACCACAGGCATCAGCTTTTGATGAAATTCTTCCGAAGGCAAAAGGAGCGAACGTCTTGGCCAGTACCATGGGCACACACCTGTATTCCATGTATTGGAAGATGCCATGAAGGAGACCGCCCTCATCCCTTCACCACTGTCATTGCCCAGCTTTCTGCCCTCCATCCTCGACCCTCCCCAGTTCTACTAGATCTGCATCACTCATCTGCCGATATGTTTGTGTCTTTAATGTTGATATCTTAACACAGAAACATTTACGAAATCTAAAATATATGTATTGTTTAATCAAGGGTAATCGGAACACATGCATGCAAATATTCAGTCATTGATTTTCTTGTATGGAACTTTCGTTTCATCGTCAGAAATGGTTTGTAGAAAAACCACTTGGCTTTCATTGGTGTCTGTGTATTACTGCTATAGTCTTTACATGTGAACGCTACTAAAATTTGCCCAAACTTCCTAACTGTCTCTACCCACCAGTCCACATCATTCGTCTGACTGTTTCAGACTGCCATCTATGTTTGTGAAGTCTGGACTGCACTGCAAGGACATCAGCGCCACTCAACAGCTGTGCATCAATGACATCTTGCTCCATTGCTGTCAAATTTCTATCATCTTTAACTTGAAACAGTGCATCACTGTGTCTGCCAACAGGGCTTGACAATGAGAATTCAGAGTGGGTAAGAAACTTTTTTCAAGATCAACAGTCACAGGACAAAATTGTAGGCTCTAATCTATACTAAGTAAATAACAGGGATATTACTCGTGCGCCAGATGAATCAACTCACGCTCCCTCAGCCTTATCTCTCCTCTTTGTATCTTCACCACTAGCACCACACAGTGTGTGAAAAACTACAGATGATTTAGTTGGTCCTATCATATCCCAATAACAATATCAATGAATGAAAGGCTAGAACATATGGATGATTCGCATCGTGATAAAATATCAACATATCAGTGTAAAAAAGAGCTACTAGTCATGAACGATACTCTTCAAAACGTGAGCACTCATGGACAGCATAAACATTAAAACAAATGTTGTAAATTTTATTCCATGTGGCAGATAAATGTTTTCAAATATTGCGTTCTTCAACAAATCAGACGAACACAGTGGCAATGTTTGGTGGAACAAAAAATGTGGGTGTGCTGCCAAGGAGAAGAACAAATGCAAAGTATACACGAAGAAAGGATCCACCAATAAACGCAGAAAGCTGGCGAGTTTCAGTTAAAAAGTGATAAAGATATAGAAAATGCAAAGCCCGACGATCAGAATGGATTTTGTAAGTCTGAAATAAAAGACTACAAATGCGATGACAACGATGCAGGGACGATAAGAGTCATGAAACATTGAATTAAGTCTTTAAAGTTTATGTAATAAAAGTTTATGTGTTTCGCAGATTTATTACATAAACTTTTGAAGATTTGTTTAGATCTGTTGCAGTCACCTCACTCTGCAACTGAAATTGAATTAAGTTGCCTAAATATCCAATGAAACTGAAAGATAATTTGTTCTTCAGTAACCTGGAGGGGGCTGTTGCTTTGGCAGATACGTTTGTCAGTGTTAGCTGTGCAGAAGGTCTGACCGATACTAACAGGAACTGTAGAGTTAAGGAAGATAAAGCCGAAACATAATGTGATCCTGTTCCAGCAAATACGATTAACATTATTGTGTCACTGACGATACAAGACATTAAGCTGTATTCCAAACAAGAAAACATCAGCTTGCTTAAATACAGATGACGGAAAAATTGTCATTAAATGTGATTGTTACTCCTCGTGAGTTTTTAAGAAAATGATGGTGTGGTTGTGAAATGCCAAAGGTTTGGAAACAATCAATTGTTGCTCCCATTCCCGAACAAGGTAAGTGTACTACGGACATTAAAAAAACAAACCCAAACAAACAAAAAACAACTACAGACACATGGCACTCATGTTCCATGTGCGTTATTTTCTTTTCCTTTATTTAAGATACTGTTTCCTGATCATGTACCCTATAATGAGACGTCAATGCATTACCCACAAATCAGACAGGATTTTGAAAAAAAGGAGCTTTGAACAACCGAGCCTCCAGTAAAACTCTCGACCAGTAGAAAGAAGCAATTTGCAAGATTTAACTGCCTTTTAGCAATCATTTTTAATAGCATAAATAAAAGACGCGATTACGAATGGCAGTCCGAGCAATTGCTTGAGTTTAAGAACATTGGCCGATCAGGAAATATACTGGCTGTTGCTACCTTTTGCGATCAAAGAATAGAAAAAATTATAGTTTGGAAGCCGAATAGCTCAGTTGTAGAGCGCCGGACTCGTGATCTTGGTGATCCTGGGGTTGCGGGTTCGAACCTCCGCCGGGCGTTTCGGTACAGGGGGATTTTTCCCTCGGAGTTAACATAGGTTCTGACTCCATTTCCCACACAGTCCTTCGAATGAGACTATAAACCGAGGTTCCGTGTGTGAACGCACGCATAACATCTTGCACACACGTAAAATCCCATTACCAACTTCGGAAGAGTAGGCCAGTTTGGCCGTTGGTATGGATGACACGTTACACATAGCATGCACCCTGCATGAGAAATGGAAAGAATGAAAAGTAAGGAAAATGAGTGTTCGATATTGAACGATACTAACTGGATGACATGGGAAACGACTGAATGAAGCGCCAGCTGGCATCTCTTCAGTCGGCACAACCCAGGTAGGCAGCCCGTTGGGTAAACGAGTGTTGATTGTAAAGCGCTTAGAGCTTGGCCTCTAGCCGAGAATAGGCGCTATGTAAGTATTCATTATTATTAATTATTATTATATTATTATTATTATTATTATTATTATTATTATTATTATTATTATTATTATTATTATTATTATTATTATTATTGTACAAGAATAGAACATACATTCAACAAAGAGAATTCTTGCAATGGCAATACATCAAGCATCAGTTATGGCCCTAATTCTACTTTGAATCCTGAGATATGACTACCAAATAACATACTGAAAATTGTAGTGCTTAAAAGCAGAAAGCTCTTTTACGTGGTATAAAATGTTAAGAAAAAAGAACTGTGGTCAAAAGATTTTGGTCAGATAAGAGAATATGTGATAAAATGTGTTTTTCATTTATGGGTAGGATGAAGGGAAAAATGTTTCGTGGCGTGGGCACTATTGACCTTCAATATAAACTATCATCCAGTTTTTGAGGAGTCTGTTTCAGGATGAAGCTATCTTGGAATGAACGCAGAAAACATTTATTGACAAAGGCGAGGGAGACTTAACCTTTTTCTTGAAACATTTAAACAGCAGCCATGGGGACAAGAGAGCCATAGGCACAGCTTAATCTCTGTACATCTTTGATTCGATGAAAAATAATGCATGCACAAAAATAGTTTAGTGTGCCCAAATAGCCTACTCACTGCAGAGAATATTCAAAGCACAGAATGCTAAGCATTTAATTTGGCATCAGGGCTTCCAGTCCACGCTTCATCTGTAGGTATGTATTACAAGATTCAAATCTTACCCTTTGAGGAACAAACAGAAGTTGTGTCTGCTAAATCTTTAATGCAAAGAGCAATTCAATTTTGTCTCATATTACGTTGGCAATATACCCCCCCTCCCCCCAATAAAAGAAAAATACTCTGGAATGCCTTGTGAAAAATATTCTGTTTCTTTCAGACTTTCATTCTTTCAGTCACCAGTATGGGAACTGTGAATATTTTCTTTTGATATCGATCATACAAAATTTTAAAAAAGGAACAAAAATACATATGCATTCAAGCATAATGTGTGAAGTCTTACATAAAAGAAAAGTTTCCAAATTATGTGAAAGGATATACAGACGGATAATCAACATACATAAAAGGCACAATCTGCATATTTAATATCCACTTAGAGATAGAGTGGTCGTTTCACCTTGGAGCGAATGAAACATTTTCTTTCTGCTGAATGTACAGCAATTTTGATTGCCTTAATCAATTCATCAGGATGTCATAACGCGTATTTTAAATTCGTTGTTGTTAATATTATTATCATTGTTGTTATTGTTTTTGTTGTTGTTGTTGTTATTGTTGTTATTATTATTATCAATGTTATATTATTATCATGATTATCATCATCATGATTATTATTATTATGATAGATATCATTATTTTCATTTATCATTATTATTATTATTATTATTATTATTATTATTATTATTATTATTATTATTATTATTATTATTATTATTATTATTATTATTATTATTATTTTTACTATTATTATGAATGTTATTATTATTACTGTTCTTCTTATTATTATCATTATTATTGTTATCATTATTGTTATCAGTATCATTATTATTATGATCATTATCAATACCAATGATTTAACTATTATCATCATTATAACTGTTGTTACAGGTTCGGAAATTTTACACCTATTATATTTACTACTATCATTGATATTGTAATGTGTTGGCATACTTCGTGCATTCCAATCTACCAAGTTTTCATTCTCTTATATCATATCATTACTTTATGGTTAAAATCATGATTATTGGTATAACTATAACTATACTTCTTAGATTCTATCTTTCCCATATTCTGTATCCTCTTTCTTCTCTTTCTTCTTTCTGTCCTCCCCTTCCATCTCCTTCCTCTTTATCGTTTCCCTCATTATCATTACTATTATCATTATCATTATCACTATCATCATCATAACTATTAGTATCATTATCATTATTGTGATGATGATGATGATGATGATGATGATGATGATGATGATGATGATGATGATGATGATGATGATGATATTGTTATTTATTATTATTATTATTATTATTATTATTATTATTATTATTATTATTATTATTATTATTATTGTTGTTATTATCGTTATCATTGTTATTGTTATTATTATTGTAATTATCATTATCATGCAGCTGCTGCTGATATTATTATTATTATTATTATAATAATTATTATTATTATTATCATTACTATTATTATCATCATTCTTCTATTTCTTCTTCTCTCTTTTCCAAATTTTACCATTCTAATTGTTATCATCATCATCATCATCACCCTCATTATTATCATTACTAATATTGATATTACGTTTCAGTACCAAATACTATTATCATTATTATTGTCATTACTGTTACTATCATTACTATTACATTACTATTATTGTCATCCTTATGATTATTTCTATTACCATCATCATCATCATTATTACCATCATCATCATCATCATTATTACCACCATCATCATCATCACCATTATTACCATTATCATTACAATCATCGTCGCTACAAACACTGTTGCCACGGCAGCCTATGATTACTATCATCGCCTTCTCCCTGCTCCAGTAGTACCATATGCTGTTTCTCGTTGATCATTGCTATGCTTTCCATTAACTATTGTTATCATTAATATTACTTTTATCATTACTACTGTCATTATTGTTTTCATCATATCATTATTAGTAGTAGTACTAACACCATCATGACCATAAACAGAACTTGATCATGTTCACTACCTAATATTACCACATCATCGTCATAATGACTATTATCATTTTTACTATTATTAGTAGTAGTTTTAATATTTTTACGATTATCATCATTGTAATTCTTGCTACAACTTCATAACTGTTACAACTGATATAATGTACTGGTATTATCAATATTGTCATTTGGCATTAGTTTATTTCTTGCATCTCATCATTCCATTTTCCAGCCTTCTATATCATTACTATAATTATTTATTTATGTTTTAATCATGATGATCATTATGACTCTCAATATACTTATTAGATTCTGTCTTTCTCATAATCTGTACCTTCCTCCTTCTACTCTTCCTGTTCCCATCCCCATCCTCCTTCTTCCTCTATCTCCTTTCCTTCATTCTTCTTGTTACCACTATTACCATTGTTGTTATTGATATTATTTCATTACTATTATTCTCATTAGTTTTACTACCATTAGTATTCCTTTTACCATCACTCTTATCGTTTTTGTCACAATATTGATAATAACAATGATAATGGAAATAATGATAATGATAATAATACTAATCATTATTGTTGTTATCATTCATCATCATTCCACTCACACAGTGAGTAGCCTTCTTTAACTGAGTGAACTGTTTAGTCTGGTAGCCGTTATCATTCTTCTTCTTCTTCGTCTTCTTCTTCTTCCTCCTATTATTATTATCGTTATTATGTATTCATGTTTATATATGTGAATCTAGCACTATTTGACTTTATATATGAACTCTGTGGTACATGTAATTGACTTAGAGCCCTCCTTGGGACGAAAGTGTGAAAAAAAATGTAGGCATCATCACACAAGCAGGAACTCTGGAAAAAGCTTAATGAAACATAGCGACATGTAGCAAATAATCTATTCATTTTTCTAATACCACCAGTTTTACAAATTGTTTTTATATTGAACTCTTTTTGTGTAATTTCTTCACAAGACCCACATACACGATAAGATGAACATGAAAAAAGGATTGTATGTTCTTACTTGTTGAATTACGCTATGCGAGTGCTATGACTCAACCTTTGAAAATGGCATCTATAACATATTTATAGAAATTCTCTCTCTATCTCCCTCTCCCTCTCTGTCTCACTGTGTGTATGTCTACCCCCCCCCCCCCCCACCGCCCCCCCCCCCCCCCCCACACACACACACAATGTACACACAAACACACACAGAGGCAGACACGCACATATGCCACTCAGGCCACACGTACCTTGCAAGGGCACACACACACACACACACACACACACACACACACACACACACACACACACACACACACACACGCGCGCGGCGCACGCACGCACGCACGCACGCACGCACGCACGCAACACACACACACACACACACACACACACACACACACACACACACACACACACCACACACCCAGCACATGGACAGGTAGATAGATTGATGTACACATGCTTGTGTGTGTGCGTGTATGCGGAATAGATAGATAGATAGATAGATAGATAGATAGATAGATAGATAGATAGATAGATAGATAGATAGATAGATAGATAGATAGATAGATAGACAGACAGACAGATAGAAAATAGATAGATGTTCATACAATCGTGTGTGTCTGCATGTGTGCGTGCATGCATGCGCGCGAGTGCGCGCGCGCAGGCGCGTGTGTGTGTGTGTGCGTGCGCGCGCCTGTGTGTAGATTGATAATTACATTAATATTAAAATAGACACATAGAGAAACACAAACATCTACAGCATATTTATAAACACACACAACACACACACACACACACACACACACACACACACACACACACACACACACACACACACACACACACACACACACACACACACACACACACACACACACATGCACACGCACACGCACACACACACACATACACAGACAGACAAACACACACACACATACACACGCACACACACACACACGCACACGCGCACGCAACACACACACACACACACACACACACACACACACACACACACACACACACACACACACACACACACACACACACACACACACACACACACACACACACACATGGCACACAATCCAATGTATCAATAGTGATGGTGTGATTTATCGGCGTTGTTTATGGGGCATCTGACTTATGGACCTGTCTCTAATGCAAAAGTAGTATCTGTTTAACTGTTTGTTTGTTTGTCTGTTTTTGCTTTGTTGTTTTCGGCCCTTGACATTTTAAGGCTGTCAATGTAAACACACCTCTACCTCACACACGCCAGCCATAGTCGTCAATATGAAAACAGATTTTTCTACCTGCAGGGAACATGTGTGGTTCTTTCAGAAATGGAGTGCCTTAATGAGTTTTATCAAGTTCTGCATTCCTTTGCACTTGAGAGAACTAATAAACACCAAGCCTAGCTCAACCGCCCTCAACCAGTTTCGGGCGGTTGCCCTAGGCTTGGTATTTATTAGTTCTCTAACTAGTAAACCCTACAAACATACATACTGTGTAGGATTATCCGTTTTCAATACTAATTTACTAAACTTTTCAGATTTCAGTTTTGCTTAATCCTGTGTTTTTCCTGATCATTTTCAATAACATCATTTTCACGCATACATTTTTCAAATGCGTCTCTGTCTTTCATGTGAAATAAAACTACCGTCTTTAACTGTTCTCTAAAGTCTTTTAAAACCGAGTTATATTTCTGACATAAAATCCACACACTTATTCCAGCATGTCTTCCACTGAAAGCCAGTTTCGACAAAGGGTTTCTTTTTTTAACTATGTCTCTTTCTGCCGAACAGTCATCTATAATAAATAGTGTCTGCGTTCCCTCAAACAATCTAAAAAAGTTTTCTAAACACTCACTCAATTTATTGCTGGGATCAACTAAAAATATGTTATCATCTATCCATATAAACCTTCTATCATGATATGCTTTGTTCCATTTAAGTGTCGGGCAGAAAATCACAATATGATCAAAATTATAACGATAAACTGTTTGTAACAGGTCGAGGATAAATATTGTTTTCCCACAACCAGTCTGTCCACAAATCAATGAACAATGAGGGGTTTTTGTCATAAAGTTTAACTGCTCCATAGTTTTATAACAGAATTTAATCTAATCCAGTTATTATGTTTATCATACTCTCTGTCAGAACTTGTTCAGTATAATAAAATCCTATAAGGCCTAAATGTGTAAGATTAATCCAATTTAGTCCCGTAAGATCGTTTCTATTTAGACTAATATTAATTTTGTCGCTGGTTGTTATGACCTTAATATCCTCACCATTGTGAAGAACGACGATGGTAACTTTAAGACTGTCAACGTCTAAGTTTTGCCAGCTAATATTAATTCCTTTCATAAGTATGTCACTGACGCCCAAAGCTCCATTCCTCTCCACATCTTTTAAGACAGAAATTTCAAATATCATTGTGAACGTGTCTCCTAATTTTGTGCGCGGAATGAACTGTAATTTTGTAGAAGCTTCCTTTAAAACCGTTTATCTTCTGTGGAGGATGTACTGTTTATTACCATACGGCTTTATTTCGATCTCTTTCCGACTATTGTCCTCTGGCATAAGACTTATATGTAAAGGACCAGAGTTGAAAGCTTTTCTGAAACTTTTTTGACGGTCAAAAATGTAAACGGGCTTAAGAATTCAAATTTTATGTCCCATTCTAAATATGGTTCTAAGTGCCATTTGCTGTCAGTTTTCCGAACTATTTTATATTCATACTGCCCTGCATTATTTGCTTCTAGATTGCGCAGTTGTTCTAGTTTAGGAAACTTTTTGTTGTCGCCAACCTCTTTGCGTTTGTAATAACCATCTTTAGTGTACTCAAAACCATACAAAGCGCCTATCTCGCCGTTCTGTTCAAAGTCCTCAGTGTCTGCAAGGTCTTTTAATTCTAAAGTTATACACCTCACAGGCGCTAATGTAACTCCCTGATTCTTCTGGCCCACGCGACATTATTTTTTTAGTACAGTTTATTATTTTATTCCAAAACAATGTGTAGGTTATCACATTTTACGACTTTCCCCGTTTTGTCTGTGATTTTCATATTAAATGATCCGACCTTCCACAAGCTAATCTTTTAAACTGTAAATTAGGGAATTGTATAATTTCATAATCGCAATATGCAGCTTTCCCTGATGGAGAACTCTTAGAACAGTTGAGGGCCTTCCATCATATACGTTTTCATCAGTGCTCAGTTCATCCAAATGAACATAGAGTAATGAATGTAATGCAAGATCGAGCGGACTTTCCCCCTCATAAGTAGTTTTGTCTGGTGTAACTCTAAATCTATGATTGTCAGCTGCAAAGCCTAACATTTTAGCTAGCTCTTTATCAAATAGTAACCTGCTTCTTCTTCAGGCTTGAATGTTAACATTGTTTTTAGATTTGCATTGTTAAGTTTGAGAGTAATGTCGAAGTTACTCATTGCTTCTTTTAGTCAGCAAAACCCGTAATAACCATCAGGTATTGTTAACTGCTAACTTTGGTCCCTGATTTGTCAACTTTTAGAATCGTATTATTATTCTTGGATTTAGTAATATTAAACCATACGACTTTGTAAAAAATTTCATGGAGTGCAACCCTTCGGGTTCCGCATTCGTTATCAATAGCATACTCTAAAAACGAAGGACGGTCTTGAGTTGTTATTGTTACAAACATTTTTTAAACAAATTAAAAATGAGTGCATTCAAATATACTAATGCAAAATATTCTGTTGGGCCGCACTACAATCTTAAAAATATAACAACTGACACCCTTGTCATTTCTGTGACTCAATCTGACACCTTTCAAGTAAAGGTGAGTACTTGATTAAACAGATATCTTAACCCCCTATTAAAAAAGACTACATCGCGAAAGTGTGGTTCAGTCATCCGATGCAGTTTTATCAGAACCAGTTAAACTTTGCTGAAAGGATCTGTAACGAATTCAATAATAATGTTAAGACAGACTTTAGACAAAAGTTGGACCGCAATCATGGTTTAGGCACCCCTTATTTTTGGGGCGTGCACAGAAAGTATAACTATGACTGGAATCCTCCTTACACATCTTTCTCTTCAGGCACAGCTGTTCACCTCGGTCCATAGAGCAAGAGCATAAAACAGCATGGACAACATTTATCTTAGACACTTCTAAGGGCCTAACTAAAGCAGGAATAGAACGAATAAACGACTCTATTCGTACTTACGTTTGGTGTTTGCTAGGTTCGCAAGCAGAAACGAGATCGAGCATAACTGATCCTTCTACTGGTTTTGATGCACAAAAACAATACTTAGCAAATTTAGAGGACGCCATTAATTCTACAGTTGATTTACCTTCAAGTATAAAAAGGTACCAAAATGTTTTACAATTCGCAAGATCGAAAGTAGACTTTGCTGTTGGCACTGGTTTATACATGCTGCCTTCTGACCTCAGACTCCAGATAGGTACAATAATAAACTACAATAATGAAATCCTTGTGGCAGGTAATGAACAGAAGGTCGGAAAAAATGACATAAATTCTGAGCCAGTAATATTACAAACAATAAAAATACAAGATGACCCCCCAAGATTAAGTCATCCAATCCCCAAGGTCCAAAGCCCAAAGACCGTTGAAGACCACGAAGTCAAAAAAAATAATGACCATGAATATGAAAAGACAGCACTTGTTTTTGGATTAACTGGCCTAGGATTACTCCTTCTTTATCTTACTAAAAATTAACCCAACTATTAAAACAACTAATGCCCATAAGTGCTCAGCCATAAAGCCAACTACTTTGCTTGCAGTAGACAAAATCCAGCTAACAACACCCCCTAATATACCAGGTAAAGCGTCCATGGCTTTACTGGCTAATTTGTTTAATAAACCGGCAAGATGATCAAGCTGTTTTTTTACCATGATTTATCAGGTGGTGATGGAGGCGATGGCGGTGGAGGCACTGGACTTTGACCACCGCCACCTGTAATAGCCATCACCAGTGTACTTATTGCAAATCCTAAGGCCGTTATAACGCTTGCTAATGTGACTCCCTGCTCTCTAAACAGTGTTCGTATTCGTTCTGCTAGCGTTGTGTTTTCATATAAAAATCTTTGGATAGTTTCTCTTATTCTGCTCACTTGAGTTCGTAATTGTTCTCGGTTAGTAGACAGCACTTTTAGTCTTGCTGATCTTTCTTGTTCAAGATCTTTTAGTCTTTGGGTTTTTCTTTCTTTAATATCATGTCCTAAGTTGGAGTCGTCAGCCTCAACGGGTTTTTCTTTTTCTCTTTTTATATGCTCATCTAGTTCGCCCAGTTTTTGCTAAATTGTTTGTTAATTCACCTCTGATGCTTCTCAAAGCATGATCAAGTGCCGTTATTTCTCTCATAGGTAGCGGTGGATCGTGTATTGTTTTTAATGCTGTTTCTTCTGAAAAAGTGGTTTCTGCTTCTATTGCTTGATTTATTTCGCCCGCTGATTGATTTAACACTTCAAGTGGCATGTTTTGTATTTGGTTATCTGTCGGGAGTTCTTGTAGTGTGTTTTGAAGTTTAGCAACTGCCTCCCTATCTAATTTTGGTATAGTAATGCCAAGGCGATTCCGTTCGCTCACACTGAGCCTTTGTCTAATTGTATTCATGCCTACAAACTTAAATGAGTTTCGTTTATCTGTAAGCTGAACAAGTTCTTTTTTGGCGTTTCTCGCATACAAATGGTCTTCTTTTACTTCAAAATCATCAGGGTATATATTTTCAGGAGGTTCTAGGCCTAAACTTTTGCAAAATGCTTTGGCCTTACTTTCTGTTAATACATGCCTTTGCCGTTCTTCTACTAATTCATCCTGCAATGAGAGCGCCGAGCGATGTTGTGCCGAAGGGGAATCACTCATGTCGTCTCCAGGATCAAAAACATCATAATCTTCTTCACCTTCAATTCCTGCCATGTTTTTAAATAATTAACTTTTTATTTTGTTTTATAAAAATGTCACAAGCATATGGCTCAATTCTTGACCCGCATAGAAGACTGAAAGAGCCCTTTGGTGTGAAGGGAAATAAACGGAATATTACTGTTCCAAATAATCCATCTACTATTGATGCAAATCAAATTCTTACTGTCAAATTTCCAGACCTAGGAGCGGATGAAGTGATTGTGCCGGGATCTGCGCGACTTACTTTCAAAATAGAACTCGCATCAGAAACAGACCAAAACAGGACAGTTGTACAGAATCTGGGGCGGGCAATCGTTAAGAAAATTTCTATAAAACTTGAGGGGCAAGAAATATTTTCTTTACACAATGCAGACATATTTTTAATCTATTCTGATTTATGGCTAACCGAGAATGAAAGGGCCGATCTTGCGTTTCACGGAATCGAAAATAATGAAGCACTAAAACACAGAATAGGCGCCGAAGATGCTAAAGACGGCAACAGGCCTGAAGCTGTAAATTTTGCGTATGGAAATCGCTTTTCCATTCCCTTAGATTTTGAGTTCTTAAAATCGCATGCACCATACTTTCAAGGAGCATTAAAAGACAGATTGTCATACGAACTAACTTTTAATGAATACAAACGTTTTATCAGATCATCAGACACCGACAGAACAGTAAAATGCCAATCCTAGCTCACCCACCCTCAACCAGTTTCGGGTGGGTGACCCTAGGATTGGCATTTTACAGTTCTCTGACAAGTAAGACTTCAACAATGAATTAAAAATGATAATCCATCACACATTCTCTTTCAATAACCAAAAAATAACGATTATCTACAAACATACATACTGTGTAGGATTATCCGTTTTCAATACTAATTTACTAAACTTTTCAGATTTCAGTTTTTGCTTAATCCTGTGTTTTTCCTGATCGTTTTCAATAACATCCTTTCATGTGAAATAAAACTACCGTCTTTAACTGTTCTCTAAAGTCTTTTAAAACCGAGTTATATTTCTGACATAAAATCCACACACTTATCCCAGCATGTCTTCCACTGAAAGCTAGTTTTGACAAAGTTTTTCTTTTTTTAACTATGTCTCGTTCTGCCGAACAGTCATCTATAATAAATAGCGTCTGCGTTCCCTCAAACAGTCTATAAAAGTGTTCTAAACACTCACTCAGTTTATTGCTAGGATCAACTAAAAATATGTTATCATCTATCCATATAAACCTTCTATCGTGATATGCTTTGTTCCATTTAAGTGTTGGGCAGAAAATCACAATATGATCAAAATTATAACGATAAACTGTTTGTAACAGGTCGAGGATAAATATTGTTTTCCCACAACCAGTCTGTCCACAAATCAATGAACAATGAGGGGTTTTTGTCATAAAGTTTAACTGCTCCATAGTTTTATAACGGAATTTAATCTAATCCAGTTATTATATTTATCATACTCTCTGTCAGAACTTGTTCAGTATAATAAAATCCTATAAGGTCTAAATGTGTAAGATTAAACCAAGTCAGTTCTGCAAGATTGTTTCTATTTAGACTAATATTGATTTTGTTGCTCGTTGTTATGACCTTAATATCCTCACCATTGTGAAGAACGACGATGGTAACTTTAAGACTGTCAACGTCTAAGTTTTGCCAGCTAATAAGAATTCCTTTCATAAGTATGTCACTGACGCCCACAGCTCCATTTCTTGCCTCATCTTTTAAGACAGAAATTTCAAATATCATTGTGAACGTGTCTCCTAATTTTGCGCGCGGAATGAACTGTAATTTTGTAGAAGCCTCCTTTAAAACTGTTTCTTTTCTGTGGAGGATGTACTGTTTGTTCCCATACGGCTTTATTTCGATCTCTTTCCGACTATTGTCCTCTGGCATAAGACTTACATGTAAAGGACCAGAGAACAGGGAAAGGGGCATTCTGGGCCACTTCCGCCCTCACCCAGTTTCGGGCGAAAGTAACCCAGAATGCCCCTTTCCCTGTTCTCTGACAAGTAAGACTTCAATAACTAAAAAATAACGATTATCTACAAACAAACATACTGTGTAGGGTTATCCGTTTTTAATACTAATTTACTAAACTTTTCAGATTTCAGTTTTTGTTTAATCCTATGTTTTTCCTGGTCATTTTCAATAACATCATTTTCACGCAAACATTCTTCAAATGAGTCTCTGTCTTTCATGTGAAATAACACTACAGTCTTTAACTGTTCTCTAAAGTCTTTTAAAACCGAATTATATTTTTGACATAAAATCCACACACTTATCCCAGCATGTCTTCCACTGAAAGCTAGTTTTGACAAAGTGTTTCTTTTTTTAACTATGTCTCTTTCTGCCGAACAGTCATCTATAATAAATAGTGTTTGCGTTCCTTCAAACAGTCTATAAAACTGTTCTAAACACTCACTCAGTTTATTGCTAGGATCAACTAAAAATATGTCATCATCTGTCCATATAAACCTTCTATCATAATATGCTTTGTTCCATTTAAGTGTTGGACAGAAAATCACAATATGATCAAAATTATAACGATAAACTGTTTGTAATAGGTCGAGGACAAATATTGTTTTCCCACAACCAGTTTGTCCACAAATTAATGAACAATGAGGGGTTTTTGTCATAAAGTTTAACTGCTCCATAGTTTTATAACAGAACTTAATCTAATCCAGTTATTATTTTTATCATACTCTCCGTCAAAACTTGTTCAGTATAATAAAACCCTATGAGGCCTAAATGTGTAAGATTAATCCAATTCAGTTCTGTAAGATTGTTTCTATTTAGACTAATATTGATTTTGTTGCTTGTTGTTATGACCTTAATATCCTCGCCATTGTGAAGAATGACGACGGTAACTTTAAGTTTTTCAACGTCTAAGTTTTTGCCAGCTAATTAGAATTCCCTTTAGAAGGACGTCACTAACGCCCACAACCCCATCCCTCTCCTTATCTTTTAAAGACAGAAATTTCAAATATCATTGTGAACGTGTCTCCTAATTTCATTTGCGGAATGAACTGTAATTTTGTAGAAGCATCTTTCAAAACTGATTCTCTTCTGTGGAGGATGTACTGCTTTTTCCCATACGGCGTTATTTTCAATTTTTCTTTCTGACTATTGTCGTCCGGCATAAGACCTACATGTAAAGGGCCAGAGTTGAATGCTTTTCTGAAACTTTTTTGGCGGCTAAAATATGTAAAAGGGCTTATGAATTCAAATTTTATTTCCCATTCTAAATATGGTTCTAAGTGCCATTTGAGGTCAGGTTTTCGAACTATTTTATATTCATACTGGCCAACATTATTTGCCTCTAGATTGCGCAGTTGTTCTAGTTTAGGAAACTTTTTGCTGTCGCTAACCTCTTTGCGTTTATAATCACCATCTTTAGTGTACTCAAACCCATACAAAGCGCCTATCTCACCGTTTGTTCAAAGTCCGCAACGTCTGCAAGGTCTTTTAATTCTAAAGTTATACACCTCACAGGCGCTAATGTAACTCCTGGTTCTTCTGGCCCACGCGACATTTTTTTTAGTAACGTATTATTTTATTTCCAAAACAATGTGCAGGTTATCACATTTCACGACTTTCCCTGTTTTGTCTTTGATTTTTATAATAAATGATCCGACCCTCCCACAAAACTAATCTTTTAAAACTGTAAATTAGGGAATTGTATAATTTCATAATCGCAATATGCAACTTTCCCTGACGGAAGAGCTCTTAAAACTAGTTGAGGGCCTTCCATCATATAAGTTTTCATCAGTGCTTAGTTCGTCAAATGAACATAGAGTATGAATGTAATGCAAGATCGAGCGGATTTTCTCCCTCATAAGTAGTTTTGTCTGGCACAACTCTAAATCTATGATTGTCATCTGCAAAGCCTAACATTTTAGCTAGCTCTACATCAAAAGGTAATGTGCTACTTCTTCTTCAGGTTTGAATGTTAACATTGTTTTTAGATTTGCATTGTTAAGTTTGAAGTAATGTCGAAATTACTCATTGCTTCTTTTTAGCGTACAAACCGTAATACATCAGGTATGGTTAACCGGCTAACTACCTTCCCTTCTTTATTAACTTTTAGAACTGCATTATTTTTCTTGGATTCAGTTATATTAAACCATACGACTTTGTAAAATATTTCATGGAGCGCGACCGTTTTGGCCCCCCAATTGTTATCAATAGCATGTTCTAAAAACGAAAGGGCGGTCTTGAGTTGTTATTGTTACAAACATTTTTTAAAACGAATTAAAAATGAGTGCATTCAAATATACTGGCGCAAAATATTCTGTTGGGCCGCACTACAATCTTAAAAATATAGCAACTGATACTCTTGACATTGCTGTGACCCAGACTGCCTCTTTTCATAAAAAGGTGAGTACTCCATTGAAGAGCTATCTTAACCCCCCTATTGAAAACGAGCACATCCAGAAAGCGTGGTTCAGTCATCCGATGCAGTTTTATCAGAACCAGTTAAACTTTGCTGTGTTTTGCGCATCAACTGGGTGTGGAGTGGCGTATGCTGATCATTTAAATCACCATGATCCTTTGGTGAGGTCAGTGTACAGATTTCATTTTTATTACACCTTCAGACGTATTTTGACTGAACTGCAAGCGCCATTGCCAAATGACAAACCGTTTAATCCACTCAGCAACATAATAGACATGAAGGCTTTTAAAAGGATCTGTAACGAATTCAATATTAACATCAAGACAGGCTTTAGACAAAAGTTGGATCATAATCATGGCATAGGCGTCATTTATTTTCAGGGCACGCACAGAAAGTATAACTTTGACTGGCGTTCTCCTTTCAAAATTGTTCAGCCCTGGTCCATAGAGCAAGAGCATAAAACAGCATGGACAACATTTATCTTAGACGCTTCTAAGGGCCTAACTAGGGCGGGAATAGAACGAATAAACGACTCTATTCGTACTTACGTTTGGTGTTTGCTAGGGGCGCAAGCACAGGCAAGATCGAGCATAACTGATCCTTCTACTGGCTTTGACGCCCAAAAACAATACTTAGCAAATTTAGAGGATGCCATTAATTCTACAGTTGATTTACCTTCAAGTATTCAAAGGTACCAACATGTTTTACAATACGCAAGATCGAAAGTAGACTTTGCTGTTGGCACTGGTTTATACATGCTGCCTTCTGACCTCAGACTCCAGGTAGGAATAATAATAAACTATAATAATGAAATTATTATAGCAGGCAATGAACAGAAGGTTGGGAAAAACGACATAAATTCTGGGCCAGTAATATTACAAACAATAAAAGAACGCCCAAGATTAAGTCATCTAATCCCCGAAGTCCAAACCCCAAAAGTCATTGAAGACTCAGCAAAGCTCGCGGACTCTGTTCGCGATGACCATGAATATGAAAAGACAGCGCTTGTTCTTGGATTAACAGGCCTAGGATTACTTGGTCTTTATCTTACTAAATATTAACCCAACTATTAAGAGAACTAATGTCCATAAGTGCTCGGCCATAAAGCCAACTACTTTGCTTGCAGTAGACAAAAGCCAGCTAACAATACCCCCTAATATACCGGTAAAGAGTCTATAGCTTTACTGGCTAATTTTTTAATAAATTCGCAAGATGATCAAGCTGTTTTTTTACCCATGATTTATTAGGTTGGAGGCGATGGCGGCGGAGGTAATGAACTTTGACCACCGCCGCCTGTAATAGCCATCACTAGTGTACTTATTGCAAATCCTAAGGCTGTTATAACGCTTGCTAATGTGACTCCCTGCTCTCTAAACAATGTTCTTATTCGTTCTGCTAGCGTTGCGTCTTCATATAAAATTTTTTCGATAGTTTCTCTTATTCTATTCACTTGAGTTCGTAATTGGTCTCGGTTAGTAGTTGTCACTTCTAGTCTTGCTGATCTCTCTTGTTCAAGATCTTTTAGTCTTTGGGCTATTCTTTCTTTAATATCAGGCCCTAAGTTGGCGTCATCAGCCTCAACGAGTTTTTTCTTTTTCTCTTTTTATATGCTCATCTAGTTCACCTAGTTTTGCTAAATTGTTTGTTAATTCGCCTCTGATGGTTCTTAAAGTACGATCAAGGGCTAATAATTCTCGCATAGGCAATGGGGAATCATTAATTGTTTTTAACGCTGTTTCTTCTGAAAAACTGGTTTCTGCTTCTATTGTATTTATTAATTCGCCTGCTGATTGATTTAATTCTTTAAGTTCCATGTTTTGCATTTGGTTATCTGTCGGGAGTTCTTGCAGTGTGTTTTGAAGTTTAGAAACTGCCTCCGCCCTTAATTTTGGCCTAACAAGGCCAAGGCGATTTTGATCTTTCACACTGAGTCTATTTCTAATTGAACCCACGGCTAAAAACTTTGATGGGTCTTTTTTAGTTGTAAGCTGAACAAGTTCTCCTTGATCGTTTTTCACAAACAAATGATCATCTTTTAATTCAAAATCATTTGGGTCTATAAATTCGGGAGGTTCTTGACCTAAACTTTGGTACAATGATTTAACCTTACTTTCTGTTAATTCATGCCGCATTGAGAGCATTGAGCGATGCTGTGTCAAAGGGATCATTTCACTCATGTCGTCTCCACGATCAAAAACATCATAATCTTCTTCAGCTTCAATTCCTGCCATGTTTTTAAATAATTAACTTTTTATTTTGCTTCATAAAAATGCCACAACAAACATATGGCTCGATTCTTGACCCGCATAGAAAACTGAAAGAGCCCCATGGCGTGAAGGGAAATAAACGGAATATTATTGTTCCAAATAATCCATCTACTATTGATGCTGATCAAATTCTTACTGTCAAATTTCCAGACCTAGGAGCAGATGAATTGATTGTGCCAGGCTCTGCGCGACTTACTTTTAAAATAGAACTTGAAGCAGCAACAGACCCCAACAGGACAGTTGTCCAGAATCTGGGGCGGGCAATCGTTAAGAAAATTTCTATAAAACTTGAGGGGCAAGAAATATTTTCTTTACATAATGCAGACATATTTTTAACCTATTCTGATCTATGGCTAACCGGGAATGAAAGGGCTGATCTTGCGTTTCAGGGAATCGAAAATGAAGAAGCACTAAAACATAGAATAGGCGCCGCAGATACTAAAGACGTTAAAAAGGCTTTAGCTGTAAATTTTGCGTATAGAAATCGCTTTTCCATTCCCTTAGATTTTGAGTTGTTAAAAGCGCATGCCCCATACTTTCAAGGAGCATTAAAAGACAGATTGTCATATGAACTAACTTTTAACGAATACAAACGTGTTATTAAATCATCAGACACCGAAGCAAAGTACAGCATTTCTGACATCTCGTTAGAGTTTGATGTTGTTAGCAACCCTAATTTAGCAGAGCTGATTGCGCACCAATATCAGTCACATTTCCCAATATATTACGACAGAGTGATTCATCATACAACATATCCCAGAAGCAGGGCAGACACTATATGGAATTTTAGTTTTAGCGTCGCAGCAAGATCGCTTAAAGGTATTTTATTGCTGTGTGAAGATGAAGAACCGTTCAAAAGAGCAAGTGAAAAGTTTTTTAATCCTAAAATAACGAAAGTGCAATGTTCGATTGAGGGTAGTCCTAACCAAATCTACGCTAGCGGGCTTAAACCTTATCAGCATTTTGATGAAATAAGAAAACTGTTTGGGGGCGGGAGGTGTAGAAGTCCAACAGTTGACCTTGTGTCTAAAGATTTACATCTTCACAATGTTAGGCTTGATGATTATTTAACAACAAAATACGGTTTATGGATTGACCTAAGGTCAACAGAGGATAATCAGTTGCATGGAAGCGGAGAACTGTGAGAGACGTAATAAACATTCAAATTGATAAAGAAGAAGAAGCCGATAAACCGCTTAATGTACATTTGTTTTTAATATATGATGCGCAGCTGAATATTGTAAATAACAGATTAAAAGATGTAGTATACTAAATTATTTTTTCATTTTATAAAAGCATGTCTGTTCAGGTTTATCCAAATGTGCCTACAGCGCCGCCAAAAGAAGAGATAGCAGGCAATTCTGCTGTTATAGAAACCCCTGAAGTAAAAACCTTCAGATTAACCAACATTACACAAATGCAGCAAGTACTAGAGCAAGACCTTTCAAAATACAGCAAAACCAAACGAAGGTATTCTGCTGCCTTTAATGCTGTTACATATGTTAATACTGGAGCATCGACTATAAGTGCTCTATCAGCAGGAACGAGTGTTGGTCTCTTAGCAACGGGCATAGGCGCGCCCGCAGCTTTACCTCTAGGAGGTTTGTCTTTAGCTCTCGGCCTGTGTTCATTAGCTGTAAGTGCGGCTGGCAAAAAAATAAAAACTAAACTCCAAAAGCACACAGCTATGGTTCAACTAATAACAGCTAAACTTAGTTCGTTTAAACTGACAATAAATAAAGCGCTAGTTGACTCAAACATCACGGATGAAGAATTTAATCGTTTACAGGCCGATTTTGATGACTACAAAAGACAAAAGTTTGATCTTCAAAGAAAGGCGAGGACAACTTTTTCTCAACAGCCAGACGCCGAGCAGATAAAAAAGGAATGCTTAAAAAAAGTAAACGAAACATTAAACTCTGTTCTAAACAGCTCACAGTAACAACGCCAAAGGGTGTTTATACTTTAGTTTATGAGTCCAAACACAAAAAGACCGTCGATATTGGTTCTGATTAATTATTTTTTTTAATTTAAATAAATATTTTGGCTTAGAAAAGAAAGACAGCATGGCTAAGATATATGAAGGACAAGACGAATTGTTTGAAGGAATGCTTGAGAGAGAGCGTTTATCAAGAGCACTGAATGATATTGATTTAGAAGTCATTGACCCAACAAACGTACGGGCAAGCGTTGGTCATGCTATTTCTCAAGTTCCAGGTAAACTAACAATAGACCCACCAGTTAAAGTAATGTTAGCTGTTTTAATCGACTATATAACAATAAATGAAGAAAATCTAGAAGTCTGGGTCTCAACTAAACAGCAGACTATTCTTTCTCATAACGACTTAACACCCGGTTGGGCAGACGAACTGCTTACACAGTTTGACGCTGCCGCTGAAGAAGCTAAAATGAGAGGCTCTGGTTGGTCAGAGGGCGAAGTCTTAGAGATTAGATTAAAACAGGCTAAGTATGCACCGATTGTAGGCAAGGCTTACATTCCGCTACCTCGAGAGTTGGTTTCAAAGAGAGCAGTTTTAAACATAAAGAATTCAGACGACAAATGTTTCATGTGGTGTGTTCTTGCAAGGCTGCATCATGTCCGCAAAGCTGATTGCTATCATTGCAGCTTCGGTTGCCACGAAAGATTTTCTAGTCAAGCAAGGAATAATTCCAGACAATATAAATATGTAAGAAAAAAATACATTTATAAAAAATGGCTTCACTCGCAATAATGATAGGCGGCGCTGTGGTGAATGCGCTTGCTTTTAGCGGAAGTAATTTCGCATTTAGTAAACTGCGGGATGACAGCGAGAGAAAAAGACATAACAAAGCTATGGAGCAACTAGCAGCTGCACAAGACGCCTATGAAAAGCAGAGACTTGAGCAGTTAGATTTTATTAATGACACACTGAAAGAACAGGGGCATGCAGCTTACACATTTAAAAATGTTGATCAAGCAATAAAACAATATTATCTAGTAACAGGCAAACCGGTCCAGACATTGCCCCCACCAAAATTCAGTGACTTTTATCATCCATCAGAAAAACAAAAGATGCAAGAAATCGGGTTTATTGTCGTCGGCATGACCGTCGTGTATTTTGTTGCACATAATATTGGCTGAATAAAAAATGAACAAAATCTATTATTCGCCAAAAGGATATTGGAAGGGTATCACAGCAATACAAAAGCTAAGCCAAGCGGCGGGGGTCAGTGAACAAACAGCGAAGGAATGGTTATCTAAACAAGCGATTTGGCAAATTTATTTACCTGCCCCTAGACGAATACAGAGACCACACTTTGTCAATACAACTCCAAACGATACCCATCAAATGGATCTTCTATATTTACCCTCTGATAGGATTAGACGAAAAAGATTTAAGTACGCACTCACAGTCATTGACATGGCTTCAAGATACAAAGATGCGGAGCCATTAACACAAAAGAGCGCTTCTGCTGTTGCTGTCGCTATACAACTGATATACCAACGAGGCCCGCTAACTTACCCTCGCATGATTCAAGTTGATGATGGAAAAGAATTCAAAGGCCAAGTGAATCAATTATTGTTAAAACATAGAGTTACTATTAAAAGAGGCATTCCAGGAGTTCACAGATCACAGGCTTTAGTTGAAAACTTTAACAAACAGTTAGCCGAAAGACTTTTCTCCTACCAGTATCACAGAGAGCTGATTGACAATTCTCGCAACACAGAATGGGTTAGAAGACTGCCCTCAGTTTTGCGCGCAATGAATAATGAAGAATTTAAAGGGCTAAAGCCAGTACAAGCAATCAAAAGAAAAACAATAAATGTTGCTGAAGGAGAGGCTTCATCCAGCAAACTATTACCGTTTGGTTTGAAAGTAAGGTACCTTTATTTACCGGGAGAAGCAGAAGGGGACACTCGCATCAGGGCAACCGACCCAGTTTGGAGTGTTGACCCGTATGAAATAAAAAGAATTGTAAAGATGAATCCGCCCGTGTATTATTTACGAGAAACTGACACAACAAAACAACCAGCTCCTCAAAGATCTTTTGTGAAAGAAGAACTGCAGATAATTCCGCCAGACACAGTTCCGCTTTAATTAATTTACGGTTCTCCAGTGCCCGATTGCATATGAAAACTCCGGATTAACAAACACCCGTTTTGTGTTTGTTCTATCTAATGACTTCTTTGTTACAACTGTTGTGTTGATCTCATGTAGATTAGATCGCAGTTTTACGTTGTCATGATGAAAAGTCTTATTGCCAAACAATGCTTCTTTGTAGTTGTCATGTGATATGTTTGACTGCACAACGCTGCGAGATATTCCCTTTGCTTTCTTAATGATTTTCTCCTGGCTCGAAATACTGTACATTTTTGACCTTAAACCAACAAACTCCTTGATCACCTTTCCAGATAATTCATCCTTCATCTTTCCTAAAACCTTCTTGTTAGTAATTGAATGTAAAGGCGAGTCTTTAGGATAATCGGACGTGTCATACCATCCTGCATGCCCTTTAGCCACTTCGGTTTCCATGTCTTTATAGATGTCTTCAGTAGGGATATCTATAACAAAACTATCTGTATCTGTGTAAAGTACTCTGGACTCTGGATACAGGGGTTTAAAGTAGTCATAAAGAAATTCTAACATCAAAAGCTTTGATAATTCTAAAACAGTAAACCCAATAAATACAGGTTTGTCTAATTTGACTTTCTTTTTTTTCATCATTATGCCAAAAAGGTGATCATGAAATCTTCTAAAGTCCTGATAATTAGGTTTAGAAGTCAGCTTAATTGCTTCGTTCTCTTTGGTGACTAATCTGACATCTTTACGCTTGTGCGGGTTCTCCATAGTCTTTCCGAAACAGCTGTTGTTCATCAGCTTGAAAAAGTCTTTTTCTGAAGCATTTGCGGATTTAGTTCTGAGATCAGTGTTCTTCATGATGTATGGTTTCATGAACTGTTCTTGATTAAAAGCAATTATACGATGAACTGCTGTCAACTTCAACCCATGTCTTAAATAAAATTGCAGAAGTCTGTAATGACAGACATAATTTTTTTTGCCTCGAAGATTAGGCACAAGTTTAGGCGGCTCTCTTGGGTCCATCTTTAGACTTTCTGCTGCTAATGGATAGTCATTATGCAGGTCATGGAGTTCATGAGGATATTCTAAGTCAACTTCTAGAATGAAACCACGCTGTTGATCAGGCGTTAAACTGCCCAACCACTTTAATGCCTTTTGAATATTATTCGGATCGCCGCCTGTGTACATTTTAAAGTTACGTAATGGAAGTGATTGCGCCATTGCCCAACCATACAGATTGTTTGCATCTAAATACATGAGATAGTTAGACCTTTTACTCGGATCATAGTCGTCCAAGTATTTGTTGTTTGCTTTACAGTAATGATGCGACGCCATACTAATTCCTCCGCGCAATCCGTTTTCAATCATCTGAATCATTGGTAGGTCAGACAATAAATCAATCTGTACTCCAGTAAACTTTAAGAAAGCATCCCAACTCATCCCGGGCGCAGAAATATAATGCGCAGGATCCAGGCTATAATGTTTCATGCAGGTCTTTCTATAATTTTCAAAAATATCCGCCAACAAACATACATCTGCCATTAAGTAGGAGTCATGATAGTCTCCCATCGTTTTACAATCTAACTTCTGCCATGCTTCTTGAGCATGCTGGTAATCAGAATCGCTGATGTCCTTTCCTCTAAGACTAGAAAAGAACGCGCCTTTAGGAGGAAGTGTGTCTTCGTCAAACCTTTCCCAACTGTTCATGTACTCATAAGGATAAACGCCCTTTCTAACGAGAGTTGGGTCAAAATATTCTTCCGTTATTGGGCAGGACTTTAAGGACATAGCCAGTGCCTCTAATGAGCCCATCATGTGTTGCATAGAGTCGTAGAAAGACATGTTATTTAAAGTGAAACACATGTACTTTTCTGATGACTGTGCAATGCATGCTACCCTGAAGGCGCTGGTTACTGCTTGCATTATAAGGTGAGAGTCATAACCTCGCAAGTTGTGAAAGAATACAGGCAGCTTCCATGTCTTTGGATCAAACTTTAGTTGAAGATTGCATTTGTTATGCGCTGCACCTCTAAACTTCCCACTAATGTGATCATGGTCTCTTACTGTGGGGTTTACACTCTTGGGCGTTAGCTCTAAACCGCAAATCCAACAATGTGTGGCTGAGTCATACTGTTGTTGGTCTTCAGGCGTCATTATGATTTCAGATAAATTCAGATTATTAGAACAGTCATTGCGCACTTGCTGCATGCGTTTTAAGAATGTTTCTGCAGCATCTGGTCCTCTATATAATTCTGGTTCTGAATAAACGCCATCCGACCTGACAACAATGAAGGCAAATGAACAAATCTGATGATTACTCATTAAGACTGTTTTTCGAAGTTTTTGTGGGAAAACAAAACAGTTCCTCGGAACTGAATTCAGCATAGAACAGATTCAACAGATGCCGCCGCAAGACATTTTAAAGTATCATAACAGGTATGAAGCGCAGCTGGGGTCTAGAATGGTGAAAAGTGTGGGGCAAACGGTTCTTAGTTTGTACACTAAACTAGTCAGTAGATTTGCTCCCATTGATTCTGAACAAGATCTTACGTATGATTTAACGCAAGATCCAGTTTTAACAAAGTCATTAGAGTCTCTAGGCTGTGATCTATATTACAGATTTGGAACATTATTGTCGCCAGCGATCATGGATTAATAACTTTTAATCATATAGATTTTGTTTCCCTTCAAAATGAGCGAGCTGGAAAATCAGCAGAACCAGAATCAGGTGGAGAAAGTAACCAAGCCAGAAAATCAGCAGAATCAGAAAACATTGAATCAGGTGGAGAAAGTAACCAGTAAAAATCCTGGGCGTGTTGAAGCAGGAAAAAAATTAGCAGAGTG
>CM031627.1:51190516-51220516 GCA_018398815.1 Conus ventricosus
CTAGATAGGCACAATAATAAACTACAATAATGAAATCCTTGTGGCAGGCAATGAACAGAAGGTCGGAAAAACGACATAAATTCTGAGCCAGTAATATTACAAACAATAAAAAACAAGATGACCCCCCCAAGATTACGTCATCCAATCCCTGTGGCCCAAAGCCCAAAGGCCGTTGAAGTAAAAAAAAATAATGACCATGAATATGAAAAGACAGCACTAGTTGTTGGATTAACTGGCCTAGGATTACTCCTTCTTTATTTTACTAAAGAGTAACCCAACTATTAAGAGAACTAATGCCCATAAGTGCTACCCTTTAAAGCCAACTACTTTGCTTGCAGTAGACAAAAGCCAGCTAACGACACCCCCTAATATACCTGGTAAAGAGTCTATGCTTTCCCGGGCTAATTTTTTTTTTTAATAAACTCGCAAGATGATCAAAGCTGTTTTTTACCCATGATTTATCAGGTGTGATGGAGGTGATGGCGGTGGAGGCACTGGACTTTGACCACCGCCACCTGTAATACCCAAACACTAGTGTATTTTATTGCAAACCCTAAGGCTGTTATAACGTTTGCAAATGTGATTCCCTGCTCTCTAAACAATGTTCTTATTCGTTCTGCTAGCGTCGTGTATTCATAAAAAATTTCTTTGGATAGTTTCTCTTATTCTGCTCACTTGAGTTCGGAATTGTTCTTGGGTATAGACAAACTCTTCTAGTATTGCTGATCTTTCTTTACTAAGATCTTTTAGCTTTGTTTTATTCTTTCTTAACATCGCGCCCTAAGTTGGCGTCGTCAGCCTCAGCGAGTTTTTTTTTCTCTTTTTATATCCTCATTTAGTTAAACCAGTTTTGCTAAATAGTTTTTATTCATCTCTGATGCTTCTCAAAGCAGGATAAACGGCTTTAAATTCTCTCTCAGTAGCGTGGATCGTGTATTGTTTTAATGCGTTTCTTCTGAAAAGTGGTTTCTGCTTCTATTTTTATTTATTATTTTGTCTGCTGTTTGACTTAAATCTTTAATTTCCATGGTGCATTTGTTATCTGTTGGATTTCTTGTAGTGTGTTTTGAAGTCTAGCAACTGTCTTTCCCCCTAATTTTGGTTTAGTAATGCCAAGGCGATT
This sequence comes from Conus ventricosus, assembly GCA_018398815.1. Taxonomy (NCBI): domain Eukaryota; kingdom Metazoa; phylum Mollusca; class Gastropoda; order Neogastropoda; family Conidae; genus Conus; species Conus ventricosus. The sequence goes on from CM031627.1 coordinate 51,191,640, forward strand.
CCGTTCGCTCACATGGGCTTTTTTCAACTGTGCCCATGCCCCAAAACTTTGATGGGTCTCGTTTATATGTAAGCCGAACAAGTTCTCCTTTTTCGTTTTCACATCAAAAGTTTTCTTTTAGTTCAAAATCATTAGGGTCTATAAATTCGGGGGGTTCTAGGCCTAAACTTTGTAAAATGCTCCGGCCGTACTTTCTGTTAATTCACGCCGCAATGAGAGCCCCGAGCGATGTTGTACCAAAGGAGTCATTTCACTCATGTCGTCTCCAGGATCAAAACATCATAATCTTCATCTTCAATTCCTGCCATGTTTTTAAATAATTAACTTTTTATTTTGTTTTAAAAAAAATGTCACAAGCAAAATGGCTCGATTCTTGACCCGGGATAGAAGACTGAAAGGCCCTTTGGCGTGAAGGGAAATAAACGGAATATTACTGTTCCAAATAATCCATCTACTATTTATGCAGATCAAATTTTTACTGTCAAATTTCCAGACCTAGGAGCGGATAAATGATTGTGCCAGGGTCTGCGCAAAATTACTTTCAAATAGAACTCACATCGAAACAGACCCAACAGGACAGTTGTCCGAATCTGGGCCCGGGGGAAACGTTAGAAAATTTCTATAAAACTTGGGGCAAGAAATATTTTCTTTACACAATGCAGACATATTTTAAAACTATTCTGATTTATGGCTAGCTGGGAATGAAGGGCGATCTTGCGTTTCAAGGAATAGAAAATAATGAAGCACTAAAACACAGAATAGGCGCCGAAGATGCTAAAGACGGTAACAAGTATGAAGCTGTAAGTTATGCGTTTGGAAATCGCTTTTCCATACCCTTAGATTTTGGTTGTTAAAATCGCATGCGCCATACTTTCAGGAGCATTAAAAGACAGATTGTCATATGAACTAACTTTTAATGAATACAAACGCGTTATCAGATCATCAGACACCGAAGCAAAGTACAGCATTTCTGACAAACTCGTTAGAGTTGACGTTGTTAGCAACCCTATTTTAGCAAGGCTGATTGAGCAACAATACAGTCAAAATTAGCAATATATTACGAAAGAGTGATTCATATACAAAAATATCCCAAAAAGCAAAGGCAGACACTATATGGAATTTTAGTTTTAGCGCCACAGCACGATCACTTTAAAAGGGATTTTATTGCTGTGTGAAGATGAAAAGAACCATTCAAAAGACAAAGTGAAAAGTTTATTAATCCCAAAAAAAACGAAAGTACAATTTCGATTGGGGGAGTCCAAACCCAAAAATCTACGCTAGCGGCTTAAACCTTATCACATTTTGACAAAATAAAAAAAATTTTTTGGGGGTGGGGGGGAAAAAGCCCAAAGTGCCCTTGTTCAAAGATCTACCCTTCACAATTTTAGGCTTGAAATTATTTACAACGAAATACGTTTAGATGACCTGGGCAACAGAGGATAATCATTTACATGGAAGGGGGAGAAGGGTTAGAGACGTAATAACATTCAAATTGATAAAAAAAGATGGCGATAAACCCGCTTAATGCACTTTGTTTTAATATAGATGCGAGCTGAATATTCAAGATAAAGATTAAAAATAAAAATTTTTAAAATTATTTTTTTTTTTTAAAAAAGCATGTCTTTTCACATTACCAAAAACCAAAGAAGAGATAGCAGGAAACTCTGTGCTATAGAAACCCTTAAACAAAAAAAAACCCTTCAGAAACCAACATTACACAAATGCAAAAAAAAAACTAGAGCAGGACCTTTTCAAAAACAGCAAAAAAAAAACGAAGGTACTGCTGCCTTTAAGCTTTTGCATATGTTAATAGGGGCCTCGACTATTAGTGCCTATCAGCAGGAACTGTGTACCTCTTAGCAACGGGCTAGGCACCCGCAGTTTTACCTCTAGGCGGTTTGTCTTTAGCTCTTGGCCTGTTTTTACTGTAGTGCTGCTAGAAAAAAAAATAAAACTAAACCCAAAAGCACACACTATAGTTAAAATAAAAACAGCAAAATTAGTTCCCTTAAAAGATAATAAATAAAGCGCTAGCTAACTAAAACATCAGGGATGAAAATTTAGTCTTTTACAGGCCGATTTTGATAACTAAAAAAGACAAAAGTTGATTTCAAAGAAAGGCAAGGACAAGTTTTTCTCCCAACAGGCGCCCGAGCAAAAAAAAAGGAAAGTTTAAAAAAAAATAAACGAAACATTAAACCTGCTCTAAACACTCACTTTTAAAACCCCAAAAAGGGGTTTAAAACTTTAGTTTTTGAGTCCAAACAAAAAGACCCTCGATTTATTAATTTTTTTTTTTTTAAAAAAATATTTTTAGTTAGAAAAAAAACTCACATGGTAAATATAGAAGGTCCAGACGAAATTTTTTTAAGCAATGCGTAAGAAGAAGATTTACAAAAGCTTAAAAAGAATCGTTAATGTTTTTATTCAGCAAACAACGGGGAAGTGTTTGGGGTGCTATTTCTCAAGTCGGTAACAACAAAGACCCCCATTAAAGTAAAGTTCGTTTTAAAAACGACTTTGTAACAAAAAATGAAAAAAACTAAATCTGGGTCCAACTAAAAACAGAAATTCTTTTCATAATGCTTAACACCGGTTGGGGGGACCAACTGCTTTCACATTTGATGTGGGCCCCTGAAAAACCAAAATGAGAGGCCGGGTTTTATCGAGGGCGAAGTCATAGGTCAGTTTAAAAAAGGCTAATATGACCGATTGTAGGCAAATCTTTCATTCCCCTACCTCCAGCATTATTCAAAAAAAAGCGTTCTAAACATAAAAATACAGACAAAAAATGTTTTTTTTGTTTGGGGTGTTTTCGCAAGCTGCTTTTCCGCAAAAAACCCGAGAGATGTCAATATCACCCTTACTCAATGATCTTAACTTTATGGAATTCCTTTTTCCCGTTACGTGGACAAAATTTACGTTTAAGAACAAAACAAACCAAAATGTCATACTACACATGGGAGAGGGAAAAAAAATCTACAAAACCCCCAAGTGACTAAGAACAGTCCAACGTTGGCGAACCAGACAAAAACATGTGGATTCTGCTGATGTTTTCACCAGCAGGGGGCCCCATTACAATTTAACAACAAAGAACTAATCACAACTTCAAAAATGCCAAAAAAGAAACTGTAGAAAAGTTTAACAAGAATTCCACTGCTAAACCGCAAACGAAAAATAAAAACATTTTTATCGCCCCCCCTTTACGTAATACAGAAATAAAAACAAGGGGCATAAAGCTATTTTAAGAACTGGAAAAAGGGTGAAACGACCCATATTTGTTTACGCAGACTTCGAACGCTCATTGTTCCTTTTGAAGGACCAACCCCACAGAGACTTCCTAAAACAGCCATAGTGAGTAATCATCAGATTTGTTCATTTGCTTTCATCGTTGTCAGGTCGGATGGCGCCCATTCAAAGCCAGAATTGTATAGAGGACCAGATGCTGCAAAATACTTCTTAAAGCGCATGCAGCAATTGCGTAATGACTGTTCTAATAATCTGAAATTATCTGAAATCATGATGACGCCTGAAGACCAACAACAGTATAAAATCAGCCACACATTGTTGGATTTGTGGTTTAGGCCTCTCATCAGACGCGGCGAATCCAACAGTAAGAGACCATGATCACATTAGTGGGAAGTTCAGAGGTGCAGCACACAACAACTGCAATCTTCAACTAAAGGTTGACCCCAAGACATGGAAATTACCCATCTTCTTTCATAACTTGCGAGGTTACGACTCTCACCTTATAATGCAAGCAGTAACCAGCGACAGGGACGACAGGGACGACAGGGACTCCAGGATAACATGCATTGCACAGTCATCAGAAAAGTACATGTGTTTCACTTTAAATAACATGTCTTTTTATGACTCTATGCAACACCTGATGGGATCATTAGAGTCGCTGGCTATGTCCTTAAAGTCCTACCCAATAACAGAAGAATATTTGACCCAACTCTTGTTAGAAAGGGCGTTTACCCTTATGAGTACATGAACAGTTGGGAAAGGTTTGACGAAGATACACTTCCACCTAAAGACGCGTTCTTTTCTAGTCTTAGAGGAAAGGCATCAGTGATTCTGATTACCAGCATGCTCAAGAAGCATGGCAGAAGTTAGAGTGTAAAACGATGGGAGACTATCATGATTCATACTTGATGGCTGACGTTTGTTTGTTGGCGACGTCTTTGAAAATTATAGAAAGACCTGCATGAAACATTATAGCCTGGATCCCGCGCATTACATTTCTGCGCCCGGGATGAGTTGGGATGCTTTCTTAAAGTTTACTGGAGTACAGATTGATTTATTGTCTGACCTGCCAATGATTCAGATGATTGAAAACGGATTGCGTGGAGGAATTAGTATGGCGTCGCATCATTACTGTAAAGCAAACAACAAATACCTAGATGATTATGATCCAAGTAAAAGGTCTAAATATCTCGTGTATTTAGATGCAAACAATCTGTATGGTTCGGCTATGGCGCAATCACTTCCATTACGTAACTTTAAAATGTACACAGAAGACAATCCGAAAAATATTCAAAGGACATTAAAGTGGTTGAGCAGTTTGACGTCAGATCAACAGCGTGGTTTCATTCTAGAAGTTGATTTAGAATATCCTCATGAACCCCATGACCTACATAATGACTACCCATTAGCAGCAGAAAGCCTAAAGATGACGAAAACAGAGCCACCTAAACTTGTGCCTAATCTTCGGGCAAAAAAAAATTATGTCTGTCATTACAGACTTCTACAATTTTATTTAAGACATGGTTTGAAGTTGAGAGCAGTTCATCGTAAAATTGCTTTTGATCAAGAACAGTTCATGAAGCCATACATCATGAAGAACACTGATCTCAGAACTAAATCCACAGATGCTTCAGAAAAAGACTTTTTCAAGCTGATGAACAACAGCTGTTTTGGAAAGGCTATGGAGAATCCACACAAGCGCAAAGACGTCAGATTGGTCACCAAAGAGAACGAAGCAATTAAGCTGACTTCAAAACCTAATTATCAGGACTTCAGAAGATTTCATGATCAGCTTTTTGGCATATTGATGAAAAAAAAGAAAGTCAAATTGGACAAACCTGTATTTATTGGGTTTACTGTTTTAGAATTATCAAAGCTTTTGATGTTAGAATTTCTTTATGACTACTTTAAAACCCTTGTATCCAGAGTCCAAAGTACTTTACACAGATACAGATAGTTTTGTTATAGATATCCCTACTGAAGACATCTATAAAGACATGGAAATAGAAGTAGCTAAAGGCATGCGGGATGGTATGACACATCTGATTACCCTAAAGATTCGCCTTTGCATTCAATTACTAATAAGAAGGTTTTAGGAAAGATGAAGGATGAATTATCTGGAGGGGTGATTAAGGAGTTTATTGGTTTAAGGTCGAAAATGTACAGTATTTCGAGCCAGGAGAAAACCATTAAGAAAGCAAAAGGAATATCTCGCAGTGTTGTGCAGTCAAACATATCACATGACAACTACAAAGAAGCATTGTTCAATAAACATACATTTCATCATGACAACGTAAAACTACGATCTAATCTACATGAGATCAACACAACAGTTGTAACAAAGAAGTCATTAGATAGAACAAACACAAAACGTGTGTTTGTTAATCCAGAGTTTTCATATGCAATTGGACATTGGAGAACGGCATAATTATATACATTCTTCGGGTTCATATTTTTCCTTAACTTTATCTAGAAGCTCAATCATATCATAATCCAATTCAGACGAATTTTTTCTCATGTTTGCTTGATGTGCTCGGACTTTTTTTTATTATTTCAAGATATTCTTTATTCCATGTTTGATAATCAAAATTTGGGATTTTGGTTGTAGGTGATCTGAATGCATTACCATGTGCCGATGAATCCTCGCAAATGTTTCCCTAATAGCAGAACTCGTATCATATGATTCTTCTATTAATTCCAAGGTCTTTTCCTTTATCATTCTTGTTTCATTCTGCGCTTCCTTCTGAGCTTCCATTTTAGACTCAAATATATTTATGTAAATTAAAAAAAATAATTAAGCAACTGGAACTGTGTCTGGTGGGATTATCTGCAGTTCTTCCTTCACAAAAGATCTTTGAGGAGCCGATTGTTTTGTTGTGTCAGTTTCTCGTAAATAATACACGGGCGGATTCATTTTTACAATTCTTTTTATTTCATATGGATCAACACTCCAAACTGGATCGGTTGCCCTGATGCGAGTGTCCCCTTCTGCTTCCCCCGGTAAATAAAGGTACCTTACTTTTAAACCAAACGGTAATAGTTTGCTGGTTGTACTGGAGTCTTCAGCAACATTTATTGTTTGTTTTTTGATTGCTTGTACTGGTTTAGCCCCGTTAATTTAAATTCTTCATTATTCATTGCGCGCAAAACTGAGGGCAGTCTTCTAACCCATTCTGTGTTGCGAGAATTGTGAATAAGCTCTCTGTGATACTGGTAGGAAAAAAGTCTTTCAGCTAACTGTTTGTTAAAGTTTTCAACTAAAGCCTGTGATCTGTGAACTCCTGGAATGCCTCTTTTAATGGTAACTCTATGTTTTAACAATAATTGGTTCACTTGGCCTTTAAATTCTTTCCATCATCAACTTGAATCATGCGAGGATAAGTTAAGGGGCCTCGTTGGTATATCAGTTGTATGGCAACAGCAACAGCAGAAGCACTCTTTTGTGTTAATGGTTCCGCATCTTTGTATCTTGAAGCTATGTCAATGACTGTGAGTGCGTACTTAAATCTTTTTCGTCTAATCGTATCATGGGGTAAATATAGAAGGTCCATTTGATGGGTGTCGTTTGGTGTTGTATTCACAAAGTGTGGTCTCTGTATTCGTCTAGGTGCAGGTAAATAAATTTGCCAAATCGCTTGTTTAGATAACCATTCCTTCGCTGTTTGTTCGCTGACTCCCGCTGCTTGGCTTAGCTTTTAATTGCCGTGATTCCCTTCCAATATCCTTTTGGCGAATAATAGATTTTGTTCATTTTTTATTCAGCCAATATTATGTGCAACAAAATACACAACAGTCATGCCAAAGGCAATAAACGCGATTTCTTGCATCTTTTGTTTTTCTGATGGTTGATAAAAGTCACTGAATTTTGGTGGGGCAATGTTTCGATTGGTTTGCCTGTTACTAGATAATACTCTTTTATTGCTTGATCAACATCTTTAAATGTGTAAGCTGCATGTCCCTGTGTTTTCAGTTTGTCGTTAATAAAATCTAACTGCTCAATTCTCTGCTTTTCATAGTAATCTTGTGCTGCAGCTAGTTGCTCCACAGCTTTGTTATGTCTTTTTCTCTCGCCGTCATCCCGTAGTTTACTAAATGCGTAATTACTTCCGCTAAAAGCAAGCGCATTCACTACTGCGCCACTTATCATCATTACTAGTGAAGCCATTTTTATAAATGTATTTTTTTACATATTAATACTGTCTGGAATTATTCCTTGCTTAACTAGAAAATCTTTCGTGGCAAATGAAGCTGTAATAACAGCAATCAGCTTTGCTGAGTCTTCAAAGTCTAGTTTGCCAAGATCTGCTGGTTTTATTTTAACAAGCTTTTACCAAGCATCGTGTATCCTACACTTAGACCTCCGATAACAGCAGAATGGTATACAAGGTTGGTAACAGTTTTTTCGGTGCTCATTTTTAAAAAATAAAATAATAATAATTAATAAAAAAACATGAACAGCGACGATCTACTAAACCTTCCTGAACTTATGATTACAAATGATCAAGTTGATGACCAAGCTATTATGCCCAAAAAGGAAAGGTTGTATTCTTTGGCGGCGTGTGGAAAAACAAAACAGTTCCTCGGAAATGAATTCAGCATAGAACAGATTCAACAGATGTCGCCAAAAGACATTGTAAAGTATCACAACAGGTATGAAGCGCAACTAGGGTCGAGAATGGTAAAAAGCGTCGGGCAAACGGTTCTTAGTTTGTACACTAAACTAGTCAGTAGATTTGCTCCCATTGATTCTGAACAAGACTTTATGTATGATTTAACGCAGGATCCAGTTTTAACAAAGACATTAGAGTCTCTAGGCTGTGATCTATATTACAGATTTGGAACATTACTGTCGCCAGCGATCATGGGATTAATTACTTTTATTCATATAGATTTTATTTCCCTTCAAAATGAACGAGCCAGGAAAACAGCAGAATCAGGAAACATTGAATCAGAAAACATTGAATCAGGTGGAGAATGTGACCAGTAAAAAGTCCCCTCATCCTGGCGTGTTGCAGCGGGAAAAAGATTAGCAGAGTGGAACAAACAAACAAAATTAAAATTACAAGCGCATAATATAATTCATAATGAAAACATAGCACCGCCAACGCCAACAGTGATGCCGCAGCCAGTTGTTTCAATGCCAGCTATAAAAACACCAGAACAAGAACAAGTTGATTCAAGGCCTACAACACCAAAGTCTTCGTGGAATATTGAACTTAAAACAGTTGTCATTTTTGGCGTCATTGCTGCTGGGGTGGTTATTACGGTTATAAAATATATAAACAAAGACAGCAAAAACCAAAGCAGTCAAAAAAATCTCCACCACTAAATACAGAAGCCGAACACAAAAGTATGCCAAAACCGCCAACAACAAAAGATCATTTTGATCCATTTCTAATGCAATAATACTTTATTGATACTGCAATCCTAACATACTGGATTGGTTTTTGATTTATTATAAATGAATTTGTTTCTTTGATAAAAATAGATCATGACGGATTATTATTTGTTTAAAATGATGGAGTCAATAAATAAAGACATGGAGTCTATAAAAGACATTTCCATAGACCAGAATTGCAATCAATGCAGTTGCTTACGATGTAAGAACTTCATTAAGATCTATGCTGACCGATCTCGCGCCAAGGGCGCTGAGCAAGACATCCTCGACGATGATGCGTTTTTGAGGCGTGTGTGTACTATATTAGACATCTACTATTTAAGATAAAAACATAGATTGTATTGTTTTTTTTCTGATAATTATAAGACAACTTGAATAAGAACTTGGTTGTACTTAGAGGATGACTTAATTACGATCTTGAGGCGATTTAAGTTAAGAACTTGAGGTGTCTTGATCAAGTTCCTGAGGTGACTAGAGTAAGAACCTAAAGGTGACTTGAGTAAGAACTTAAGATGACTTGATTAAGAACTTAAAGGTGACTTGAGTAAGAACTTAAAGGTAACTTGATTAAGCACTTAAAATGACTAAAGTAAGAACTTAAGATAGTATAAGTAAGAACTTAAAGGTGACTTGATTAAACACTTAGTAAGACTTGAGTAAAAACTTAAAGGTTACTTGATTGAGAACTTGCGTGCATGCGTTTGTGTGTTGGGGGGTGTATGTGCATGCATGAGGGCATACATAGGGATGGGGGTGGGGTGGGCACAATACTTATTTATGTTTGAATGGGAATTTAACTGTAACTAGGCCAAACGTGCATGCCAGCACGTTTGACACAGTTAGAGGGCTTGCAACTCTATGTCAAACGGGAATGGGAATTTAACTGTAACTAGGCCAAACGTGCATGCAGGCACGTTTGACACAGTTAGAGGGCTTGCAACTCTATGTCAAACGGGAAGGCATGAACACCTGTCCTGGTTCTATGGCCCAAGCAAATAAGCACTGTGACTTGGTAATTAGCGAACAGTGCTACACCCACTATAATTAACCGGTGGGCATTTGGCTTGGAACCAGCTACAGTCATGGTCCTAGCGCCTGGTCAGGTTACTTTATCGCTTGGTGCCTTTCAACGGCAGCCCGAGTTTCGCCACAGCACACGCCTCTCACCTATTTGACAAAGAGTTTCACAAAGAGTTTCAAAAAGAGTTTAACTCTCCTCTTTTTCATCCAGGCTTAGGACCGGCATTGGCGGAGTTAGTGTTTTTTGGCGGCTCTTGATTGTCAGGTATTACACCTATCACTGAACATTTGGAGCTTTTTGAATAAAACAGCGCCATTTTTTAGAATGGAATCATTTCTTCAAAAGTTAAAAGCTTTTCAAAGTTAACAACATCTCTTTCAAATATATCAGCTAAATCTCGGTCTTGAATTAACAAGCTTTCAAGGTGCTTGTGCAGTTCATCAATAGTAGGTTCTCGTTTTTTTCTTTCTCCTCACCTTCCAAAAAAGCAATACTTCTCTTTGGCTTAGGAGTTAAAGAACTGGGTCCGCCTGATTTTCTTTTGTTTAGATACTCCGCCATACAGTTGTAATAAAACACATGATCGTCTATAGCAAGAAGCTGTTCCTCTGTAAACAAAACACGTCCGTCTGCATTGGAAGCCGTGGCTAAACTGAGTGGCGCTGGTTGGGGGCGTTGGTTCTAAATCGTCATGTCCGGTCACGTGGTATTGCACCTTGCCAAGTCATAAGACCCAACAACGCAAATTAAGTAATCAGGTGTCAGCCTAATGACAGGTCTCCGTATTTCCATGCCTGTGGGGTATTCTGGCAGTGTGCGACAATGAGTGATTAAAGACATGGTGTGATTCGGCTAGCTTTACTTCAATTCCTAGTGTTTGTTTGTCTGTCTGTCTGTCTGTCTGTCTACTTCGTTTTATAAGTTTTGTCATGGTGGATAAGTGTGTGGATTTTATGTCAGAAATATAACTCGGTTTTAAAAGACTTTAGAGAACAGTTAAAGACTGTAGTTTTATTCACATGAAAGACAGAGACGCATTTGATGAATGTATGCGTGAAAATGATGTTATTGAAAACGATCAGGAAAAACACAGGATTAAGCAAAAACTGAAATCTGAAAAGTTTAGTAAATTAGTATTGAAAACGGATAATCCTACACAGTATGCATGTTTGTAGATAATCGTTATTTTTTTGGTTATTGAAAGAGAATGTGTGATGGATTATCATTTTTAATTCATTGTTGAAGTCTTACTTGTCAGAGAACAGTAAAATGCCAATCCTAGGGTCACCCACCCGAAACTGGTTGAGGGTGGGTGAGCTAGGATTGGCATTTTACTGTTCTCTCACTGTAGCAAAGTACAGCATTTCTGACATCTCGTTAGAGTTTGACGTTGTTAGCAACCCTAATTTAGCAAGGCTGATTGAGCAACAATATCAGTCAAAATTAGCAATATATTACGAAAGAGTGATTCATCATACAACATATCCCAAAAGCAAGGCAGACACTATATGGAATTTTAATCTTAGCACCTCAGCAAGATCACTTAAAGGTATTTTATTGCTGTGTGAAGATGAAGAACCATTCAAAAGAGGACGTGAAAAGTTTATTAATCCAAAAATAACGAAAGTACAATGTTCGATTGAGGGTAGTCCTAACCAAATCTACGCTAGCGGGCTTAAACCTTATCATCATTTTGATGAAATAAGAAAACTGTTTGGAGGTGGGAGGTGTAGAAGTCCAACAGTAGACCTTGTGTCTAAAGATCTACACCTTCACAGTGTTAGGCTTGAAGATTATTTAACAACGAAATACGGTTTATGGATTGACCTAAGGTCGACAGAGGATAATCAGTTGCATGGAAGTGGGAGAACGGTTAAAGACGTAATAAACATTCAAATTGATAAAGAAAAAGATGGCGATAAACCATTTAATGTACATTTGTTTTTAATATATGATGCGCAGCTGAATATTCAAGATAACAGATTAAAAGATATACATTACTAAATATTTTTTATTTTAAAAAAGCATGTCTGTTCAGGTTTATCCAAAAGTGTCTACAACACCAGAGTCGCCAAAAGAAGGGATAGTAGAAAACCCTGACATAAAAACCTTCAGATTAACAAACATTACACAAATGCAACAAAAACTAGAGCAGGACCTTTCAAAATACAGCAAAACCAAACGAAGGTATTCTGCAGCCTTAATGCTGTTGCATATGTTAATACTGGAACATCAACTATAAGTGCTCTATCAGCAGGAACATGTGTAGGCCTCTTAGCAACAGGCGTAGGTGCACCGGCAGCTTTACCTCTAGGCGTTTGTCTTTAGCTCTTGGCCTGTGTTCATTAGCTGTAAGTGCTGCTAGCAAAAAATTAAAACTAAACTCCAAAAGCACACAGCTATGGTTCAACTAATAACAGCTAAACTTAGTTCGTTCAAACTGATAATAAATAAAGCACTAATTGACTCAAACATCACGGATGAAGAATTTAGTCGTTTACAGGCCGATTTTGATGACTACAAAAGACAAAAGTTTGATCTTCAAAAAAAGGCAAGGCAAGTTTTTCTCAACAGCCAGACACCGAGCAGATAAAAAAGGAATGTTTAAAAAAGTAAACGAAACATTAAACTCTGTTCTAAACAGCTCACATAAACAACGCCAAAGGGTGTTTATACTTTAGTTTATGAGTCCAAGCACAAAAAGACCGTCGATATTGATTCTGATTAAGTTTTTTTTAATTTAAATAAATATTTTGAGTTAGAAAAGAAAACTCAGCATGGATAAGATATATGAAGGTCCAGACGAATTGTTTGAAACAATGCTTAAGGAAGAAGATTTATCAAAAGCTTTAAATGATATCAGTCTAGAAGTCATTGATTCAGCAAACGTACAGGCAAGTGTTGTTCATGCTATTTCTCAAGTTCCAGGTAAACTAACAATAGACCCGCCAGTTAAAGTAATGTTAGCTGTTTTAATCGACTATATAACAATAAATGAAGAAAATCTAGAAGTCTGGGTCTCAACTAAACAACAGACTATTCTTTCTCATAATGACTTAACACCTGGTTGGGCAGACCAACTGCTTACACAGTTTGATGTGGCCGCTGAAGAAGCCAAAATGAGAGGCTCTGGTTGGTCAGAGGGTGAAGTCATAGAGATCAGATTAAAACAGGCTAAGTATGCGCCGATTGTAGGCAAGTCTTACATTCCACTACCTCCAGCATTAGTTGCAAAAAGAGCAGTTTTAAACATAAAGAATACAGACAACAAATGTTTTATGTGGTGTGTTCTCACAAGGCTGCATTACGTCCGCAAAAACGCAGAGAGAGTGTCTAACTATGAACCTTACATCAATGATCTTAACTTTAGTGGAATATCTTTTCCTGTTAGCGTGGACAAAATTGATCAGTTTGAAAAACAAAACAAACCAATAACTGTTAATGTATGCACATGGTCTGAGAAAACAAATTTGGTGCCTATTAGAGTGTCAAAGGACAGCCCAACAATAGGTGATCCAGACAAAAGCCATGTGGACTTACTCCTAATGTCTCAACATTACACATTGATACGCACAATGAGTAGACTAATGCAGCATACTTCAAAGATGGGCACAAACAAGAATTCTGTAGAAAATGTTTAACAAGAATTCCATCCGTTCAAGCCGCAAGCGAACATATAAAACATTGTATTAGCCCAGTTGACTGTAATACAGAACTAATTACGCCGAAAGAAGGCAGTAAGGTTTGTTTTAAGAACTGGAAACGGATGCAAACGAGTCCATATGTTGTTTACGCAGACTTCGAGTCGCTTATTGTTCCTTATGAGGGCCAACCCCACAGAAACCTACAAAAACAGTCTTAAAGAGTAATCACCAGATTTGTTCATTTGCTTTCATTGTTGTCAGGTCAAATGGCGCTCATTCAACGCCAGAATTATACAGAGGACCAGATGCTGCAGAAAACTTCTTAGAACGCATGCAGCAATTGCGTAATGACTGTTCTAATAATCAGAATTTATCTGAAATCATGATGACGCCTGAAGACCAACAACAGTATGACTCAGCCACTCACTGTTGGATTTGTGGTTTAGAACTAATGTCTAACAGTGAAGACGCGACAGCAGAGGAAGCCAATCCAACAGTAAGAGACCATGATCACATTAGCGGAAAGTTCAGAGGAGCAGCGCACAACAACTGCAATCTTCGACTAAAGTTTGAACCAAAGACATGGAAATTACCCATCTTCTTTCATAACTTGCGAGGTTACGACTCTCACCTTATAATGCAAGCAGTAACCTCCAACGACTTCAGGGTAACATGCATTGCACAGTCATCAGAAAAGTACATGTGTTTTAATCTGAATAACATGTCTTTTTATGACTCTATGCAACACCTGATGGGATCATGAGAGTCACTAGCTATGACCTTAATGTCCTGCCCAATAACAGAAGAATATTTTGACCCAACTCTTGTTAGAAAGGGCGTTTACCCTTATGAGTACATGAACAGTTGGCAAAGGTTTGACGAAGATACACTTCCACCTAAGGGTGCGTTCTTTTCTAGTCTTAGAGGAAAGGACATCAGTGATTCCGATTACCAGCATGCTCAAGAAGCATGGCAGAAGTTAGAGTGTAAAACGATGGGAGACTATCATGATTCATACTTGATGGCTGACGTTTGTTTGTTGGCGGACGTCTTTGAAAATTATAGAAAGACCTGCATGAAACATTATAGCCTGGATCCCACGCATTACATTTCTGCGCCCGGGATGAGTTGGGATGCTTTCTTAAAGTTTACTGGAGTACAGATTGATTTATTGTCTGACCTGCCAATGATTCAGATGATTGAAAACGGATTGCGTGGAGGAATTAGTATGGCGTCGCATCATTACTGTAAAGCAAACAACAAATACCTAGATGATTATGATCCAAGTAAAAGGTCTAACTATCTCATGTATTTAGATGCAAACAATCTGTATGGTTGGGCTATGGCGCAATCACTTCCATTACGTAACTTTAAAATGTACACATACGACGATCTGAAAAATATTCAAAGGGTATTAAAGTGGTTGGGCAGTTTGACGTTAGATCAACAGCGTGGTTTCATTCTAGAAGTTGATTTAGAATATCCTCATGAACTCCATGACCTGCATAATGACTACCCATTAGCAGCAGAAAGCCTAAAGATGACGAAAACAGAGCCACCTAAACTTGTGCCTAATCTTCGAGGTAAAAAAAATTATGTCTGTCATTACAGACTTCTACAATTTTATTTAAGACATGGTTTGAAGTTGAGAGCAGTTCATCGTATAATTGCTTTTGATCAAGAACAGTTCATGAAACCATACATCATGAAGAACACCGATCTCAGAACTAAATCCACAGATGCTTCAGAAAAAGACTTTTTCAAGTTGATGAACAACAGCTGTTTTGGAAAGACTATGGAAAATCCGCACAAGCGCAAAGATGTCAGATTGGTCACCAGAGAGAACGACGCAATTAAGCTGACTTCAAAACCTAATTATCAGGACTTCAGAAGATTTCATGATCAGCTTTTTGGCATAATGATGAAAAAAAAGAAAGTCATATTGGACAAACCTGTATTTATTGGGTTTACTGTTTTAGAATTATCAAAGCTTTTGATGTTAGAATTTCTTTATGACTACTTTAAACCCTTGTATCCAGAGTCCAAAGTACTTTACACAGATACAGATAGTTTTGTTATAAATATCCCTACTGAAGACATCTATAAAGACATGGAAATAGAAGTAGCTAAAGGGCACGCGGGATGGTATGACACATCTGATTACCCTAAAGATTCACCTTTACATTCAACTGTTAATAAGAAGGTTTTAGGAAAGATGAAGGATGAATTATCTGGAGGGGTGATTAAGGAGTTTATTGGTTTAAGGTCGAAAATGTACAGTATTTCGAGCCAGGAGAAAACCATTAAGAAAGCAAAAGGAATATCTCGCAGTGTTGTGCAGTCAAACATATCACATGACAACTACAAAGAAGCATTGTTCAATAAACATACTTTTCATCATGACAACGTAAAACTACGATCTAATCTGCATGAGATCAACACAACAGTTGTAACAAAAAAGTCTCTCGACAGCACCAACACAAAACGAGTATTTAATAATCCCGAGTTTTCATATGCAATTGGACACTGGAGAACGGCATAATTACATACCTTCTTCATATTTTTCCTCAAGTTTTATTATAAGCTCAATCATATCATTATCCAATTCAGACAAATTTTTTCTCATGTTTGCTTGATGCGCTCGAATTTTTTTTATTATTTCAAGATATTCTTTATCCCATATTTGATAATCAAAATTTGGGATTTTGGGCTGTAGGCGATCTGGATGCATTGCCATGTGCCGATGAATCCTCGCAAATGTTTCCTTAATAGTAGAATTCGTATCATATGATTCCCGTATCAATTCCAAGGTCTCTTCCTTTATCATTCTTGTTTCATTCTGCGCTTCCTTCTGAGCTTCCATTTTTGACTCAAATATATTTATGTAAATTAAAAATTAATTAAGCAACTGGAACTGTGTCTAGTTGGATTATCTGCAGTTCTTCCTTCACAAAAGATCTTTGAGGAGCTGGATGTTTTGTTGTGTCAGTTTCTCGTAAATAATACACGGGCGGATTCATTTTTACAATTCTTTTTATTTCATATGGATCAACACTCCAAACTGGATTGGTTGCCCTGATGCGAGTGTCCCCTTCTGCTTCCCCCGGTAAATAAAGGTACCTTACTTTTAAACCAAACGGTAATAGTTTGCTGGTTGTACTGGAGTCTTCAGCAACATTTATTGTTTGTTTTTTGATTGCTTGTACTGGTTTAGCCCTGTTAATTTAAATTCTTCATTATTCATTGCGCGCAAAACTGAGGGCAGTCTTCTAACCCATTCTGTGTTGCGAGAATTGTCAATAAGCTCTCTGTGATACTGGTAGGAAAAAAGTCTTTCAGCTAACTGTTTGTTAAAGTTTTCAACTAAAGCCTGTGATCTGTGAACTCCAGGAATGCCTCTTTTAATGGTAACTCTATGTTTTAACAATAATTGATTCACTTGCCTTTAGATTCTTTTCCATCATCAACTTGAATCATGCGAGGATAAGTTAAGGGGCCTCGTTGGTATATCAGTTGTATGGCAACAGCAACAGCAGAAGCACTCTTTTGTGTTAATGATTCCGCATCATTGTATCTTGAAGCTATGTCAATGACTGTGAGTGCGTACTTAAATCTTTTCGTCTAATCGTATCATGGGGTAAATATAGAAGGTCCATTTGATGGGTGTCGTTTGGTGTTGTATTCACAAAGTGCAGTCTCTGTATTCGTCTAGGTGCAGGTAAATAAATTTGCCAAATCGCTTGTTTAGATAACCATTCCTTCGCTGTTTGTTCGCTGACTCCTGCTGCTTGGCTTAGCTTTTTAATTGCCGTGATTCCCTTCCAATATCCTTTTGGTGAATAATAGATTTTGTTCATTTTTTATTCAGCCAATATTATGTGCAACAAAATACACAACAGTCATACCAAAGGCAATAAACGCGATTTCTTGCATCTTTTGTTTTTCTGATGGTTGATAAAAGTCACTGAATTTTGGTGGGGGCAATGTCTCGATTGGTTTGCCTGTTACTAGATAATATTCTTTTATTGCTTGATCAACATCTTTAAATGTGTAAGCTGCATGTCCCTGTTTTTTCAGTTTGTTGTTAATAAAATCTAAATGCTCAATTCTCTGCTTTTCATAGTAATCTTGTGCTGCAGCTAGTTGCTCCATAGCTTTGTTATGTCTTTTTCTCTCGCCATCATCCCGTAGTTTACTAAATGCGTAATTACTTCCGCTAAAAGCAAGCGCATTCACCACTGCACCACCTATCATCATTACGAGTGAAGCCATTTTTATAAATGTTTTTTTTTTACATATTGATATTGTCTGGAATTATTCCTTGCTTAACTAGAAAATCTTTCATGGCAAATGAAGCTGTAATGATAACAATCAGTTTTGCTGAGTCTTCAAAGTCTAGTTTGCCAAGATAACAGCAGAATGGTATACAAGGTTGGTAACAGTTTTTTTCAGTGCTCATTTTTAAAAAATAAAATAATTATAATTAATAAAAAAAAACATGAACAGCGACGATCTACTAAACCTTCCTGAACTTATGATTACAAATGATCAAGTTGATGACCAAGCTATTATGCCCAAAAAGGAAAGGCTGTATTCTTTGGCGGCGTGTGGAAAAACAAAACAGTACCTTGGAAATGAATTCAGCATAGAACAGATTCAACAGATGTCGCCACAAGACATTGTAAAGTATCACAACAGGTATGAAGCGCAACTAGGGTCGAGAATGGTAAAAAGTGTCGGGCAAACGGTTCTTAGTTTGTACACTAAACTAGTCAGTAGATTTGCCCCCATTGATTCTGAACAAGATTTTATGTATGATTTAACGCAGGATCCAGTTTTAACAAAGTCATTAGAGTCTCTAGGCTGTGATCTATACTACAAATTTGGAACATTACTGTCGCCATTAATCATGGGATTAATTACATTTAATCATATAGTAGAATAGTTAAAGATTGTTCATCGACAGAACGATGAACAATCTTTAACTATTCTACTACTACTCAATCTACTCAATGAGAAAAGAATTAAAGGCAATGTTTTTGAGTAGTGAGGAGATAAGAAACTATTGGGCTACCCACAAACAACAACCAATGTGTCTTGATCCACAATCCTCCCAAGAGAAACAATCTAAAGAATTTGCTGATCATTTCGCAAAGTCACATGTGAATGCACAAGGCTACAACCACTGACAACAAATAACTGTGAGTTCTAAACAGTTCTGTGAGTTCTGAACAGTTATTTGTTAGCTGTAGAATCCATGCAATGTAATTCGATATATAAGTCACCAGAAATGTAGAAAATGGTCGACATATTTGGGAACAGTAGCGTAGTTCTATATCTACTCGAGTCATTTTCCAGGTTAATTGGTCTTCAACAATACACGTCCTTTCAATGCTACCTCAGTGTTACGAAACAGAATATCAGCTTGAAATGTTTATGTTGTTTCTCTTCAAAACTGTAAGGTCAAGATGGCATAAATAGTTAACAAGCAACAGCTAAAGAATATACAGATGATCAACATCAGAAATAACTGAAATGTGTTTTGTCAATGAAGCACTGGGCCCACGCATCAGAATCAACAAAAGGAATTTTACTGAAAATAAACGGTGTTGAAAACCATTTTGAGGGACAAATTTACAAAGCAGACCAATAAATCATGGCTGTCAGAATGTCGTGCTTAGCTCTCTCTCTCTCTCTCTCTCCTCTCTCTCTCTCTCTCTCTCTCTCTCTCTCTCTCTCTCTCTCTCTCTCTCTCTCTCTCTCTCTCTCTCTCTCTCTGGTTTTGAACTTTTTGATTATGATAGCTATTATATGCATTTTGATTATTTTCCGATGGTTGCTTTGAATTATTAAAGTTTGAGTTCTAGGGATTCGACCATTAAGACACTCCTCTGGCCAACAGGCAATTTAGGCACATGTGTACGAGTCAAGTGTCAACATGACCAACGGGACAGGACACGACAGGGTCACAGGCTGAAGAAATGGGGAAAACTACAATTAAAGTGAAAATAATTGAAGGAAAGTACTAACCTGATACATGGAAAGCGGCGAGGATTTAGTAATTCATCCGTGGGGCTGCTAAATCCAACGAATATAAACAACACAAGTCCAACACCACACGAACAGGACCACAGAAGAACACACACTGAGTGTCAAAGGTTAGCATGGCAGCTATTGTTATACAGACCCAAGATTCGGGGTTTTTTTTTCCCTTTGCGGGTGAGGGCGAAAATTTGGCGCTGGTAAAACGTAAAATAAAAAAAGCCTAAAATAGATTTTTTTTTTTTTTTTTTCCGGAGAATTATACGAGCGGGTGTGTAAGGTCTGACTAAAACTCGAACATACATGAGGGAAATGAAATGTAAAGTGTTTTGCATGCATGATAAACCCGCTTCATACATGATTTTTTAAAAAAAATAATTATATACTTTTATTATGTTCATAAGGAAGAAGTACAAAGAAGCATTTAGTAAAATTTAAAATGAATTTGCAGACTCTGTCTGGAAAAATGTTTTTTTTGCAGTCGGGGAAAATTTTCTAACTAAAAAAATTGTTTTTTTTTTTTTATTGCGTACTCAGGGAAATAGCTGAGGCCCTCCATTAAAGTCCGAGTCCGATCACGAGTCTCTCTTTTCCCCCTCTCTCTCTCTCTTCTCTCTCTCTTCTCTCTCTCTCTTTTCCCCTTTCTCTTCTCTTCTCTCTCTTCTCTCCCCTCTCTCTCCCCTTTCTCTCTCTCTCTCTCTCTGCCGACAGCGCGAAAAAAAGACGATTTTTTTTCTGACCATAGCCCTTTCATCTAGCAAAAAAAAATTTAACACTGTAAAACTGCAAAAAGTCCAAAAAACTTTCTTGAAAACAATGATGGCGTAGTGGAGACCCCATAACTGCAAAAGGGTTTCCCATCCCCTTTTCAATTGACCTTTTAATTGGCCACGAGTCGGAAACCATTCCCCTTTTCCGTTAGAGATGTTAAGACTCCCATTGCGTTCTGACAAGAGATTTGTACTGAAGTGAGCTCTGGACGGGAACCGGCTTAACTTATCAAAGCCATGACGGAAAAACCCGATCTACTTGGTGCCGGACTAAGTTCTTTTTGGCAGACAAGCGGAAAACTTTCTCTTCTTGTTTGTCACGCAATCCCAAATTTGACTGTGTTTTGTAATTCAGGCCCCTGACGTTCTTCAGACAAACCACACGTACTTCCGTCCTCCCCTTTCCAATCTCTTTTCCCACCACCCCCCCTTTTTTCTCTGGGCGAATCTTCAAAAGATGCAGATCGAGAAAGGTGCTTTTGTAAGTAAATCGTACAGCGCATGCATCCCAAGTGTTTGTTCAACACGACTACCCAAATAAACGATACACCCCTTTTTTTCTACGGGCCATCACCCCCCAGGTTTGGGGCCGTGGCTGTTTTTTTGACTCTGGCCCTTACTTACTTACCGGGGGCAAACAATTTGTTTTCCATTTACTTTTTCCCAGGGCAGCAAACCTTATCTGAGAATTTCTGTCCTGAACGGTGGACGGGGGTCACAGAAATTTTAGTATCCTGAAAAATAAAAAGCGCTGGTTGACACACGTAATTCTGTGAAAGGGGTTCACTTTCCACAAAAATTTTAAAACAAAAAAGAGAGTTTGATTTGCATTTTTGGGGGGGTCAAAAAAACCCTTTTTGATTTTTTTGGGTTTTTTAAAGAAATGCGTACTTTTATGTTTCTTCAAGGCTTTATGTGGGTAAAGACAGTAGAGATGGCAGAAAACTTTAGTAGGTTTAATAACGATAGGTAGACACGGGGGACACACAGAACCCCCTCCCCTCCCTCCACCAAAAGTGGTTTGAACCCCCTGAATTTCTTACACTTTAAGGAAAGTATAAAACTCACTCCCCTCATCCCTTTTTGACCGGAGGGTGGGGGGGGAAATGAGGGACGTCTTGGGGCCAGAGAGCGCCACCGGGGTCTGTCTTCTGCCGCTCTGATCAGGGGGGTTTGCCATTCGGGCCCACTCTTTGATTTACCCATCCGTTCTTAGCTGGTGTCTGCGTTGGGGCCCCCTTCCATTGTTCCTTGCAGCACCCCTTGGGGGCTGTTGTGGCGGTGACGTGACCAAACCCATGTCAACTTCCCCTTTTCCAAGCGAGGGGGGTTTTCCTGGGGCCTGCCCGTGTGTTTTTGGGCCAAACGAAGTCTTGGTCTTGGGGTTTTTCCCGGGAGATCCCTACATGGTCTGTACACTTGGTCTCAAACTTTGGGGACTCTTCGGGTCGTCTCAGCGTCATGGTCCAGCCTCGCAGCCTAGAGAAGGTGGACAGAACAGGGTTTTGTTTAATGTGATTTTTGTTGGGAAGTGATGTCTTTGTGCCAGATTTATAAAGTTTTCCCATGGTGGATGTTGCGTAGCGAGCCTGTCTAATTTCGGTGGGGGAGCCCCCGTCCGGTGAGTGTGGCGCCGGGGTCTTTTAAAAGGTCCCCTCTTCGAGTTTTGGGCCGTTATGGTGACCCGGCAGCGTGTTTTTGCGTGTTGCCATGACTTTGCTATTTTCGCAGCTGCCTCCATCCCATAGCCTTGAGGTCTGCCAGTCTGTTGGTGGACCCTGCGTTCGCTGTTCTGCCCCCCATCGGTCGATATCCGGCGAAACGTAGGTTGTTGATCGTTCGCCACCGATGGAGATTGTGGACTAAAACATGTAGACCCTTTTTTGATTTTTTCCCCAGAAGAGTTTAAACGCCCCGGAGAGAGTAGGACCCTTGCGGACACCGACCGTTGTCTTGATATTTCCCCGTGTTGTTGGGGAGGCCGCACTACTGGCAGAGTTTACAGGGAGGATGGTTTTTTTAGTCCCCCCCATCCCAAACGCCCAAAAAACTGCCCCACCTGCGGGGGCTTTTTTGAAGTCATGAGTTGTGGTTGATCTTTTTGGGTTGGAGGTTTTTTTCCCTCTAATGGGGCAGTTAAAAAATCTTTTTTTCTGGTTTCACCCTCCCCTAAATCCGGCTTGTTTTCTGGCAAGTGTTCTTGCTTCGCCTTTGATTTGTTGAAAAAGATCTTAGCTGACTTGTGGTGGGGTGATCGGGCTGCTGTCCTGTGTTGTTACACTTTCAAAGGAAAAAAGGAAGTTACCGCTTAAATAAACAAAATTAAGTGCATTTGAAAATTGTTTTTCTTTCAGAACAAATTTTAACAATCAATGTATGTGTTAACTTTTTTTTCCCAAAAGACCAGGCGGGAGGACCTACTACGGAATATGTGTTTTCGGAATTATGATGGGTGCTTGTGCTGCTCAAAAACTGAAAGGGTGATCCTTGAAGATGCCCGTATGATGGCATTGGCAGAAGAACAGTTAAAAACACCTCAGGTCACCTCAGCTGCCACCTCACCCACCCAAAATTTTGTCTTTCCAAATGAAAAGCAGTTCTTGGAAGTTCTGGTTTTTAAGGTTGACCAAAAGTCCCAACAACGGCATGGTCTGGTGTCCAGCTGTGACTGAGGGTTTTAAAAGGGGTGGCTTGTAAACACATGCCCAGGTGAGTTTCTCCGGTAGGCAGGCCAATGACACAGTCGGCTTTCGCGATGTCGACGAGAGCAGTCTTGAAGGACGGGATCCCAGTTCCGCACTGGGCGCTGCATGTTAGGGAACGGGATAGGTTTTCTTCCTTTGTTATTGACTTTTTTTCAAAAGACGAATCAAGATGTTTCATCTACGGGTGGCGGGGAAAGGCCCCCGATTCACCCTTTGTTTTTGTTCTAAATGGGGCACAGAGTTCTACATTTTTGAATGGTTTTTTTTCCCTCTCAGTTTTGAGAGAATATTTTTTTTTAGAGTAAAAAAGGGTCTTTCTAAAAGTCTGTGGGGCGCACAGCTCAGGGAAATCTTTTGGCATGCACTGCTTTCCCCCATGTGTATTTGACGCCCTCGAATTTTTAATGAGTAATGGCAATACTGTAGGGTGCCGTCCCCCTTGAGTATTCTGGATATTTTTAGGTGGTTTTGTGTTGCGTTTTCCCAAGCTACTGATAAGTGAATAATTTTCCTGTGTGTCTGATCTTTGTTTCGGGGGAACAAGTTTGGGGTTTTTTGCGCCGGTGGCACAAAAAGGGGGGTTCTATGGTTTGCTTTTGGCTTTTCCAAGAAAAGGTGTCAATACTGTCTTTGTTGTGTTCCAGGGGGGGGGGGTGAGGTGGGGGGGGGGGGGGGCTGAGTGACTGTTTTTTGTCTGCGTACACACAAAGAGGGTTCAATGTCATTTTTTTGTCGCATTTTTTGAAAAAAGGTTTCAAGTTGGCTCTGTTTGCGGTTATAAAAAAAGGGGTTAAAAATTAATTTCCCTTTTTTTCACAAGGAGGTTCAATTTTGATCTTCTGTTGCCTATACACAAGGAGGTTAATGTCTGATCTTCTGTCTCCCTAAACAAGAAGGGGGTTCAATTTTGATCTTCTTTTGCTTATGACAGTAGGCGGGGGGGGTTTTTTAATGTCTGATCTTCGCGCATAAACACACGTAAAGGGGTTTCCTTTGAGCGGGCGCGGGCCTTTGTGTATGTTGACGCTGGAAATTAAAGGAAAAAACACTTTAAATTCCTCCACGAACCCAAAAGGTTCAAACCACGTCCCAAAAAGGAGCATGACTTTTTGCCCTGTCAGACCCTTTGGCACTTGCTATTGGCCATGTAAGTTGTTATTAGTTGTTAGTTGGGGGTGTCTTAGTTTATTAGTTAGTTCTTTGTTTGTTTGTTGTTCTTTGTTTATTTTTTTTTTAATTCATTTCTTTTTTTATTTTAAAAACTTTTTTTGGTCGGCAGATAATTCGTGATTTTAAGAGTTTCCCACTTTCTCTTTTGTGTTTGTCCCCGTTGCTCTGCCCCCACGTCCCAATAAAAAGGACAGAGGCAGAGTTGAGCGGAATGCAAAACAAACCAGGCTCATGGTGGTGCCCAAAGCAGTGACACCACCCAAAGTATTATGATAACAGCCCCGAATGTCACCAAAACAAACAGCGTGGTAAAACCAATTTTGTGTAAATTTGGGCCGAAAAATCATGACTTTATTGAAATTAAGTTGTTCTGTTTTGGTAATCGATTGTAGACACAAACAATTAACCAAAGTTATTAAACTTAGAAAAATTGATGATTGAAAATACTGTAAAACCCCTTTAACCCCCGGGGCTATTTTAATGGTAGGGGGGCCCGCGGCAAGACCCGACTGTTTGGAACCCAGTGAGGGCAAACCAGGGGAAAAAGGAATAAACTACAAAATTCCCAAAACCCCGCTATAAAAAAATGGACTGAAATGTTTTCTGTGTCGCTTGATTTCCCATGAAGCAAAAGGGATGGCCTGATCCCAAGATGAACTGATGGGAAAAAATTGATACTGTGGACACAAGCCACAGGGAAACCTTTCCTTGCACATGGTGTTGGGTCCACTGCTTTTTGTTTGGATGTATTTTCCAGACAGCTTTTGTCGGCGAAATGGTTTTCCCCACATGACCTCCCCATAATTATATTAGCAATGCAGTTGTCCCACAGTGTAGGAAATTTCCCTCGAATAATTTACTAAAAACCCTGTAGATGAAAGCAAGGCATTCCCCAAATTGCGTATCCTGATGCAAAAGAAAATTGATACAATTCCCTGGAGCAGCGTTTCACATGAAGTTACGGTTTTGAGGTGCCAACATTTTAATTTAATTGAATGTTGAGGAAGTAAGTTACACGCAAAAAAACTTTGTTGTAAAAAATCGTTTTTTTGGGGGCTGGTTCTGCAAGGGAAACCATGGAAAAGTGTTCAATTTGGGTTCCAGTAATCGACTTGTCAGTCGGGGTACATTTTCAAAACTGTTGCGTAATCTTTTTTCTGCGAAGAAAAAAATTTAAACCATTTAGCATGGTACAAGTAACAGAAATGAGGTTGACATTTGGTATGCGTGTTTGTAACTCATCGTTCGCGCATTTGAGTGCTTACCAGTTTATTTGTAAACCCTCGAGGGTTGTTTACAAGTAGACGCTTTTTGGTGTGGTAATTGAAAACATCAACCACCTGAATTTTACTAAGTTTTTTGGAAAAGGGCTATTGCTGTAAGTTGTTTTGTTCAAAGCCCTTTGTTGAACAGTGAGCAGTCCCACAGAATCAACGAATTAATTAAAATTTGAATCAAATTGTCAGTATCATCCCCTGCCCGGGTTAAATAACGAAGTTCGGGAAAAAGGTCGCAAGAAAAGATGTTCTCATGAAAAGATTGACCTTTTACAAGACAGCCTGGACAGGTTTTTCACAATCAGTTCTCATCCCTAGGGACACTGCCCCCCGCCCCCCAGATGATCTCCATCCCCACCAATGTGAGTCCCCCACAGGGAGAATCCCGGACAGGTTTCCTTCCCCAGTCTTTTCGTTTCTCCATAGAACAGTCGACATTCGTTCAAAGAATAGCGGGGGGGAAATTTAACCCCTTTTGTGCCGATAAGACTCTCTGGAAATGCTCGCGTTTCCTATTCTTGTGAGGGGAAATAAAGTGCCCTCAAATTGATTTAATGTTCGCTTCCCCTTTTTGCAAAATGTGTGTTTTTTTGACAGTGCTTTATCAAGGGTAAAACAATCCAGTATTCATTTTCGTTTGGCTGCCAACACAATTTGCCCTCAACAGAAAACCGAACTGGGGGTGTTCCAGAAAGACCTTTATGGTCCCCGGGCATCCTTCTAAAGTACCACCAAGTGCTACTGTCAGACTTTTTATCACATGTAAACTGACATCAGCGAACTTCCCTGAAAACTCTGTCTGTTGTGTGACCATTCATTCTACTGACACATACTGTAAAAATTTGCAGATCGGAATAAATGTTTGGGATTTTAAGAAACTTGGTAAAATGACCCTCAGGTTTTTCAAAGAAAATGTCGAGTTTTTGAAAATCTGAAAGAAGTCGAAAATTTTGAGTTTCAAGCCCGAGCAAAGCCATTCCTTGTGTCTTGTTTCGCACAGAACATTCTAGAAAGTAGAAAAACTCCTTTGTCATTGAAAGATACAGATCCGTCCCCTTGTAGCTTTTCTTGCAACACACCAAATTTTGGGGTTTTAAAAAATCCTGTTGTAGACGACAGTTTTTTCCCCCCTACTGGAAATTGTGTTGTAAAAGTTGGAAAAACCCTCCTTTGTGAAACCCAAAAGCACTGAAAACTTTTTTAAAATTTTTGAAGAATCAAAGAGTTTTGTTTTTCCCTTTGGTTTTTTTGAAGTAATTTTCGTGTCTAGCCTCCATTCACGTTTACAATAGATAAAGTTATAAAAAACGGTTTATTTATTTAACATTTGTTGTGTGAAGCACCCTCCCTACGCCCAATGCTGAAAGAACATGTTCTGTTTCATCCCGTCCTCTTCACACTTGGGGTTTGTTACAGTGCAGGTGATCCTGGTTTTGGTTTTGGGAACGGCCCGCAGAAAAGTTTAAAAAACACCGGGGCTTTCGAGGGGGCTCTCTCGGAAATGACGGAAAAAAAATTTTTTGGGTTTTGTGTGGGAAAATTTCTAAAAAGACTCGCAAAACAAAGTGTAGTCCCATTCAAAATGTAGAAAAAATGGAAAAAAAGTGTTAATGTCCTTGACTGCATAGGATGGACGGGGTTTTTTAGTTTCTGTGAAGTTCCTAGGGAAAACCCGTTAAACTTGTTGGTGTGTAAAAATTTTTTGTCGGGCACTAAGTATGAAAACGTCTCGGTGGCGTTGATCAATCCCCTTAAAAGTTTATCAGAGTGGTGACAAACCCCTTTGGGGCCACAACTGCCGGTGTTCTGTAAAAATTCCATTAAATCCCGTTTTTGTTTGCTTTCAATATTTAAGTTGCAAAAGGGACGTTTTTGTAATAAAGATACAGTACTTTTTTCAAAATAAAAACGATTCTTAAGAATGCCACGGCATTTAAAGTGCATCTCAAGCATTTCCCTTTTTTGAAACCGCCCCCACGCACTTTCCCCCGACTAGAAACTGCACCAATTCGAAACGTTTAATATGAAGCGAAGATAAAAACCATGCTGTGCACAACATTTTCAGAAAGAGGTGGAAAACCCCACACACCCCTAAACCAAAACCCGCGTCTGGAACTGTGGAAAATTTTTTTTCACAGTCTGAGGCATTTAACCCCCCCGGGGCATTCGTTGTTAGTTTGGTTTAGGAGTAGTCCACACTGGGAGCGCACTGATATTCCTTTGATCAACGCAGGTCTGGCAGGGATTGCCTTTGTACTCTTGGTCTGTTCCCGCGAATCAGTAGTTATGGAAACAAAAATAATTTAACAAAAAAAAAGGTAAATTTTTGTTTCCTTGAAAATTCAAAAAGGAAACAATTTTTGAAAAAAAATTACTTTATTTACTAAATATTATTTTCATTCCCCTTTTCTATAAATTTTTTATTTCTGAAATCTCATCACCAAATTTTCATCACGAAATAGTTCGTTTTTTCTTACTATCAAAAGTACAATATCATTATTTTTATAATTTCTATGTATTTATTACTTTTCCCTTGCCCTCATTTGGGCCTTAAACTAAACAAAATTGGGATTCCCCTATTCTTCTCTGGTTATCGTTTTCTGGTAAACGCCCCAGCAGTTCGCTTTTACTCGTTTCTCGTTCTTATACATCACGGGTGCCCCAAGGTACGTTCTTTCTCCCTTTTGTTTATTAATTCTCATAAGATCAAGGTAATAAGACGCTTTCATAAAAATTTTTGGAACGCAGTCACGATTTCTAAATCGTGAGCTTTTTAAAGAAAGTGAACAGTTTTACACGTGGTGTGACCCAATTTCCTTTATCTTAATGTCCCGAAAAACAAAGGGGGGTGTCATTGACTTCCCAAGAAATGCTGAACCCATTCAGATTTAAATGATCTCAGGGAGCAAGGTGAAAGGGTTTTTGAATATAATATTTGGTTCGTTACGATGGAAACTTACATTCATTCTTATTCTCCTCTGTGTATAAAAAATGTCATCAAAAAGGGGTATTGCTTACGAAATTGAGATACCTTTGGGGGAAAAATGTAAACGTTTTTAAAAGATTTACAGAAGCAATATTGAATCGTGTATTTTTCATTTTTTTGGTGGTTTGGTGGTTAAAGTGAAAACAATGTTTGGAAAGATCGTAAAAAAGTTGGGTAAGATTTTGGGGTTAAGCAACAAAATTTGGAGAAATTTTAAATAAGAGTGCCTAAAAAATCGAAGTTGTAGTGATGAAACCCATCCCCTGTTTCCCCCTTTTTGAAAAGAAGCCCCAGTAGACGATTCGGCAATTGAAAATGAAACAACAGACTGAAACGTAGTTTCGCCCATTTCAATCCTTCATTGATAATCCCTGACCGACCATCCCATTAAATGTTTAAGCTGCGTTTAAAGTGAGGAGGGGTAAGGGCGAGATTGGATAGGAAGGAGGGGGGGGTGGGGATGGGGGGGGGGGGGGGGGGGGAGAGAATGAGACTGTAGATGTTTTGGGGAGGGGGATGATAATCAAGTGACAAAGATTTTAAAATTACCTCAGTTCTCATCCCGTGTAGATTGTGTGTGTGTGTGTGTGTGTGTGTGTGTGTGTGTGTGTGTGT
>CM031627.1:51232165-51234665 GCA_018398815.1 Conus ventricosus
CCGCCGTGGCGAAGTGGTTAGCGTCGCGGACTCCCGGCTGGGAGGTCGTGGGTTCGAATCCCATCAGAGTCATGTGGGTTTTTTCTACCCCGACCGGCTCCTACCCAGAGTTGAGTTTGCTGCGGACTCAGTTGGGAAGACTGGGACCACACAGTCGAGTTTCATCCACTTAATGGATGCGTTTCTGAGAGTGTTGCTCAAATTTCCTGACCAACACTGCAGGTGCCTGTATCTCTCGGGCCTGGTTGACGCCAGGATATATTATGAAAGGAAGCGTAGAGTACAGCCCTGTCATGTAGTCTCAGACCGAAGTGGAAATCAGTAGCATCATCTTAATCATCCTCATTCCCATTGATCAGCATTAAAAAAAAAGTCTCAAGTTCTGTGGCCCTTCACGCCCTGCTCTCATGGTGACCTCAATTTCGATGTCCTCTCCACGTCTGTGGCCTTGGTTTGGTTCCGTCGGGGTCACCGGTATCGGCGAGTCCATGGGGGCTGTCGTTGGACGGACGTGGTGGCGCCCTCCGGAGGAAGAGCTCACTCACGCCGGCTCCGCGACTAAGCAATTATTGTCGTCAGTAGGGGGCTTAGTAGGTGGTGTCCTGCGTATGTTAGATCAGAACCAGGCGCCACTGAACACCACCGAAGTGACTCGGCAGCAGTGCAGTGTCTCCTCCGGTGGGTTGCCTCTTGATGACTTGACACTGACTGCTCCCTGTGGATTGCTGGTGCCGGGGCTGCGGCGGGCCAGCCGGGCTATGGCTGTGGACGGGGTGTCGGAATGAGCGGTGTGGGTGCACTGCCTCTGAGGTGGCGCAGAGGTGCGGACAGCAAAAAAAAAAAAAAAAAAAAAAAGAATGTTTAAAAAAAAAAAAAAAAAGATTACGAGTCCGGTGCTCTACCGCTGAGCTCTTCCGCCCTCCCCCCCCCCCATCCATGGAACAACAGTGCCCATGAACTTGTCAGTACGGGCGAAGCAGACACAAACTGACCTGGTCAGTGTGGGCGAAGCAGACACAAACTGACCTGGTCAGTGTGGGTGAAGCAGACACAAACTGACCTGGTAAGTGTGGGCGAAGCAGACACAAACTCAACTGGTCAGTGTGGGCGAAGCAGCAAACTGACCTGGTCAGTGTAATGCGAAGCAGACACAAACTGACCTGGTCAGTGTGGGTGAAGCAGACACAAACTGACCTGGTCAGTGTGGGCGAAGCAGACACAAACTGAACTGGTCAGTGTGGGCGAAGCAGACACAAACTGACCTGGTCAGTGTGGGCGAAGCAGACACAAACTGACCTGGTCAGTGTGGGCGAAACAGACACAAACTGACCTGGTCAGTGTGGGCGAAGCAGCAAACTGACCTGGTCAGTGTGATGCGAAGCAGACACAAACTGACCTGGTCAGTGTGGGCGAAGCAGACACAAACTGACCTGGTCAGTACGGGCGAAGCAGACACAAACTGAACTGGTCAGTACGGGCGAAGCAGACAAACTGAACTGGTCAGTACGGGCGAAGCAGACACAAACTGGCCTGGTCAGTGTGGGCGAAGCAGACACAAACTGAACTGGTCAGTGTGGGCGAAGCAGACACACACTGAACTGGTCAGTGTGGGCGAAGCAGACACAAACTGAACTGGTCAGTACGGGCGAAGCAGACACAAACTGACCTGGTCAGTGTGGGCGAAGCAGACACAAACTGAACTGGTCAGTGTGTGCGAAGCAGACACAAACTGACCTGGTCAGTGTGGGCGAAGCAGACACAAGCTGACCTGGTCAGTGTGGGCGAAGCAGACACAAACTGAACTGGTCAGTGTGGGCGAAGCAGACACAAACTGACCTGGTCAGTGTGGGCGAAGTAGACACAAACTGAACTGGTCAGTGTGGGCGAAGCAGACACAAACTGAACTGGTCAGTGTGGGCGAAGCAGACACACACTGAACTGGTCAGTGTGGGCGAAGCAGACACAAACTGAACTGGTCAGTACGGGCGAAGCAGACACAAACTGACCTGGTCAGTGTGGGCGAAGCAGACACAAACTGAACTGGTCAGTGTGGGCGAAGCAGACACAAACTGACCTGGTCAGTGTGGGCGAAGCAGACACAAACTGAACTGGTCAGTGTGGGTGAAGCAGACACAAACTGACCTGGTCAGTACGGGCGAAGTAGACACAAACTGAACTGGTCAGTGTGGGCGAAGTAGACACAAACTGAAGAGCGCAGGCGTGTAAAGAAATGGACACTGTGGTTGTTATGACAACAGGGTACAGGGAGCCATAGACTTCGGCACTTTTTTTTTTTGGCCTATCGATGAGATCAGGATGATGAAGATGATGCATGCTACCAAGTTCTATTCTCGTTTGTACTCTAGTTTGTTATCATAACATATCCCGGTAGTCAATCAGGCCCGAGAGATACAGACACTTGCTGCGTTGGTCAGGCCATGTGAGCGACTCTCTCAGGGACGCATCCAGCGAGTGGATGAAACTCGACTGTGTGGTTCCT
>CM031627.1:51237165-51263630 GCA_018398815.1 Conus ventricosus
GCTATATCTGTCCCGATCTCTGATAGTTGCGTTCCACTCTTGAATAAAGAGATCGACAATTCTTTGTTTAAACAAATTCAAAAACTGTTTAACATCACCAACTCCTTGTTGCAACCAAACAATACTGAATCCCGTTTCACACAAAGTTTCTCTTACCTTTGAAACCCAACAGTTTTTGCCAGCTCTGTCTAATTCAAGCAACATCATGTAAGCTTTATGTGGCAGTCTTTCAGCATCCATATGCAACAATTTAAACTAAAATCTTAAACATGCAACATAAGAATTAACATACAGAGGGTATCTTCCCAGATCTCCAAATACCATCTTATTAGGAGTTCTACTTGGAACACCCATAAACCTCTTACATGCCATTAAATGTACTTTTTCTATATGATCCAGTCTATTTAACCCCCACACTTCTGATGAGTATAACAGTATTGGCTGAATCTTTACATCGAAAATTTTAAAAAGGTAATTGAACTCATTTCCTTATACTTTTGGAAAACCCTGCACAGCTGTAAAACGGCTTTCTTTCCTTTTGTTGCCAAATGCATTGTGCCTTTTCTAGCACTAATCATAGTTGTGAAATTAAACCCTAAATAACAATAACTATTTACCACCTCTAGTCTTGTACCATCATAGAACCATTTTTCATGCCTTCCCAGGAATCCCCCTTTTCTGAATACCATAACTTTTGTTTTTTCGATATTTACATATAACTTCATATTATTGCAACATGCGTGTAAACTATTCAGTTGATTCTGTAGACCAGTTGGGGAAGTTGACAACAGTACAACATCATCTGCGAACAATAATATAAATAACTCCATAATACCCGGTAACAGCTGCACACCATGTTTACCCTTTTCTTCTACGTGAGTTGCCAACTGGTTAATAAACATTGAAAATAATGTGGGGCTCAAAACACATCCTTGTCTTACTCCTGTTGGGCAATCAAATATTTCAGAAAATTCATGATTTGATCGAACACACGACAATAATGAATTGTACATTGCTTTGAGAGACGCCAAAAATTTCCCTTTCACATTTTGTTTTTTTATACATTCCAAAAGTTTGTGATGACGCACAGAGTCGAAAGCCTTTCTAAAATCAACGAAAGCAACATATAGTTTTGTACCTTTCTTATTCATACATTTCTGGATAGCAGCATACACTGTAAAAATATGATCAACAGTAGAGTGGTTTCCTGGAAATCCTGCCTGATTTTCTGAAATAAAGTTATTGTTTGCTAACCAGGTGTACAGTCTTGTGTTTAATATTGATGTATAACACTTAGATATGATGCTCAGCAAGGACACTCCTCTATAATTATCAGTATCATCGGGGTTGCCTTTCTTAAATACTGGTATGATAATAGATTTCGTCCACTCACGAGGATAAACTCCTTTATCAAAAACGGTATTAAACAGTTTCGTCAGAAATTTGTGTACAGCTGAACCTCCAGATTTTAACATTTCTGCGGAAACATCGTCTATTCCGCTAGCTTTATTTTTCTTGAGTTTAGAAATAGCTTGAATGACTTCATCCTCTGAAATAAACTGATTCAGAACATGGTCCGATTCTTCGGACAGATCGATTTCAATATCAAACTGCTCATCGTATTCTCCGCCGCTGCTTTGAAAAACACTCTTGAAATGCTTGAACCAGTCATCTATGCTGATATTGCTATCATTGTTATCATTCTGACAGCATCCCATTTTCCTTAAATTTCTCCAAAATTGCGACGAGTTGCCAGTTTCATTCGCTAACATATCTGCTTGCTGTTTTCTAAACGCTTGTCTTTTCACTTTTAGTAAGTATCTGTAGCTCTTCCTTGCTTTTACGTACGGTATTCTGTCTTTTCCTTTTCGAGTTCTTCTGAAATAGTTTAATTTACTCCTGTCACGAGTTTGTCACGAGGCCTATGACGATTGACCCATCTAGGGTGGTGGAATTATTCATTTATCTATTGTCGTTGTTGTTGTCGTGTATCCGTCCCTTAATGTGGCTTGTGGTGTGGTTGCACCTTAATGTAGCTCAGCTCAGGTTAGGTTTACTTTCTCTCTCTCTCTCTCTAATTCCACTGCCCGTGCAATTCATCCTGCAGGTTCACGGGTGGCTGGTACCTTTCTCTTTAACTGGCTGTCTCTATCGGCCTCTCACCTGTCTTTTTACCTGCAGCACGTGCAACATTCCTCTCAGGCTTGAGGTATTCTCACTGTGACGTAGGGTGGCATGTTGGCCGCCATCGGTTAGGCAGGTTTTCTCTTCACTCGAGCGGAAGATGTCCCTGGGAGCGCCTGCTCCGGTTCTGGTTCTCAACCACTTCGTCGAAGGTACGGTCGGTACCTTCATTCCTACAGTCGGCCTGTAGGGGAGGGACATCATCTCTTTTCCGCATCTGCTCTGCTGTCCTCTCGACTGGACAAGAGGGCAGAGAGTCGCTTGACCCGCCACTTCTGGGTCACCCACGGGTAGCTGGTAAGCATCAGTTTCGTGGTTCGTTTGTTTTGTTTTGTTTTTGTTGTTAGCCGGCTAATTCTTCTCTTTTGCGCAATTTCCTTTTGTTTTCAAAATTATAAAAGAAACATTGGTTGAGACCACTTTTCTCTGGTTAATTCAATCTTTAACCTGGCCAGTCAAAATTATATCCAAAATTCTTTCTCCTTTTTATGCATCTGGTGATGCGGTAGTCGGTGGGGATGGGGGAGAACCTGGTGATTCAGGGTTGGTACTTGCTTGGTCTCGCTCGTCCGCCCCTGTCACAATCACCAGTCTCTTATTCTGCGGCCACTGTCTGTTTGTGTGTGCAAGGGGAACGAGTTTTATGTTTGCGAGCGTGCGTACGCATGATTAATCGTTTGGATGCGTGGTTGGAGAATTGTGTCATTTTGAAATGTTGCTATAAAATGTGGGGATAATTGTGCCATTGAATTATTTGCAAATGTGGTGGCAGTTATAAAGCAATGGTTACTGTATTAGTTCAGTTCCTAAGAAAGGAAAATGTTGAACGTGAGTGAGGGAAGGATGAAGATATAATTTGCTATTCGTGTGTTTAGCCTGTGAATGTAATATCTTACCTGCTTCGTGTGAGGAGACCTTTAGCGAACATTCCTCAGTTGGTTTGTTTACTGTGTTATGCTCGGGTCTGTGTTGGGCTGGTGCTATTGATGTGTTCGGCAAGCCTCCCCTCGTTCATCATGCGAGGGGCTGGTTGGATTTAACAGCATTATGCCAGACCGTACTGACTGCGGGGTTCCAGTACCCTTCCTTCTTTCCTTTCAGTTCCTTCTGTTTCCTCTCCTCCGGGAGATTCACCCGAAGCTTGTGCTGTTGGGGCCGCGCACTGGTTGAGGAGCACGTGGACTTTGCTGGAGGATCCCGACCCCTGTCCGGGACCTTCAGCGACAATGCCTCGTCCCACGGGACGCGTTCTCCACGGTCCTGGGACTTCCTACAGCCCGTGACACCAGTGTGGTTCGCTCTGTGTCGTGCAATTTGGGTGTGTGTGTGTGTCAATGGTGTCGGCATTGAAAGACACTTCGTTCAAGAACCGACCCGGTTTGGGGCACCTGATGCGACTCGGTGCTCACAGTGGACTTTGGAGAGGCAGGGGTGTGGGGGAAACCACATGAAGCACGGAAAGGAATGTGTGCTGGAAAGGCTTGTTTATGATTATGGTTATGTTGTGTGCGTTGAAATGCTTGTTTGCGACTATGGGTATGTCGTGTGTGTTGAAATGCTTAATTGTGTGTATGTCGTGAGTGTTCAAATGCTTGATTGTGATTGTGCATGTTGTGTGTGTTGGAATGCTTATTTGTGACTATTTGTGTGTTGGTGTGAATAAATGGGGTGTTGTATCGTAATCTTTCTTGTGTGGTCTCTTGCGGGGAGAGAACAGGAAAAGGCGGCTTCTAACTCACTTTCGCCCCCCACCAAGTTTTCGGCGAAAGTGACCTAAAAGCCGCCTTTTCCTGTTCTCTGACAAGTAAGACTTCAATAACCAAAAAATAACGATTATCTACAAACAAACATACTGTGTAGGGTTATCCGTTTTTAATACTAATTTACTAAACTTTTCAGATTTTAGTTTTTGCTTAATCCTATGTTTTTCCTGATCATTCTCAATAACATCATTTTCACGCAAACATTCATCAAATGCATCTCTGTCTTTCATGTGAAATAACACTACAGTCTTTAAACTGTTCTCTAAAGTCTTTTAAAACTGAGTTATATTTTTGACATAAAATCCACACCACTTATCCCAGCATGTCTTCCGCTGAAAGCTAGTTTCGACAAGTGTTTCTCTTTTTAACTATGTCTCTTTCTGCTGAACAGTCATCTATAATAAATAGTGTCTGCGTTCCTTCAAACAATATAAAAAAGCGTTCTAGACACTCACTCAGTTTATTGCTAGGATTAACTAAAAATATGTTATCATCAGTCCATATAAACCTTCTATCATGATATGCTTTGTTCCATTTAAGTGTTGGACAGAAAATCACAATATGAGCAAAATTATAACGATAAACTGTTTGTAATAGGTTGAGGACAAATATTGTTTTTCCACAACCAGTTTGTCCACAAATTAATGAACAATGAGGGGTTTTTGTCATAAAGTTTAACTGCTCCATAGTTTTATAATAGAATTTAATCTAATCCAGTTATTGTTTTTATCATGCCCTCTGTTAAAACTTGTTCAGTATAATAAAATCCTATAAGGTCTAAATGTGTAAGATTAATCATTTAGTCTGTAAGATCGTTTCTATTTAGACTAATATTAATTTTGTCGCTGGTTGTTATGACCTTAATATCTTCACCGTTGTGAAGAACGACGATGGTAACTTTAAGTTTTTCAACGTCTAAGTTTTGCCAGCTAATAAGAATTCCTTTCATAAGATTGTCACTGACGCCCACAGCTCCATTTTTGCCTTATCTTTTAAGACAGAAATTTCAAATATTATTGTGAACGTGTCTCCTAATTTTGTGCTGGAAAGAACTGTAATTTTGTAGAAGCATCCTTTATAACCGTTTCTCTTCTGTGGAGGATGTACTGTTTTTTCCCATACGGTGTTATTTCAATCTCTTTCCGACTATTGTCGTCCGGCATAAGACTTACATGTAAAGGGCCAGAGTTGAATGCTTTTCTAAAACTTTTTTGACGGCTAAAAAATGTAAATGGGCTTATGAATTCAAATTTTATTTCCCATTCTAAATATGGTTCTAAGTGCCATTTGAGGTCAGGCTTTCGAACTATTTTATATTCATACTGGCCAACATTATTTGCTTCTAGATTGCGCAGCTGTTCTAGTTTAGGAAACTTTTTGCTGTCGCCAACCTCTTTGCGTTTATAATCACCATCTTTAGTGTACTCAAAACCATACAAAGCGCCTATCTCACCGTTCTGTTCAAAGTCCGCAACGTCTGCAAGGTCTTTTAATTCTAAGGTTATACACCTTACAGGTGCTAATGTAACTCCCGGTTCTTCTGGCCCACGCGACATAATTTTTTAGTACTATATGATTTTAATTCCAAACACAAGTGCGATTATCACCATTTTACGCCTTCCCCGTTTTGTCTGTGATTTTTTTTATACGAAAATGATTCAACTCCCACAAACTAATCTTTTAACTGTAAATTAGGGAATTGATAATTTCATAATCGCAAATATGAGCTTTTCCTGTGGAAGAGCTCTTAAAATAGTTGAGGACCTTCCATCATATAAGTTTTTCATCATGCACTCAGTCGTCTAAATGACACCATAGAGTAATGAATGTAAAGCAAGATCGAGCGGGATTTTTCCCCCTCAAAGTAGTTTCTTCGGGGGCGCAGAACTAAACTATGAGTGGAGCAGATTGTAGTGTAAAAGCCTAGCCATTTTAGCTAGCTTCTACTCAAAATAGTATTTTGCTTCTTAGGTTGATTGTTAATATTGTTTTTAGATTTGCATTGTTAAATTTAAGGTAATGTCTAAGTTACTCCATTGCTTTATTTTTAGTGAGCAAAACCCGTAATAACCTTTCAGGTATTGTTAACTGGTGAACTTGTTTGTTATCCTATCATATTTTGTAATCTTTTTTTTCTTCTTGGATTTAGGAATATTAAACCATTTGGACTTTGCTAAAATATTCATGGAGTGCCTGCGGACATTTTGGTTCCGCAATTGTTATCAATAGCTTGGTTTTAAAAAACGAACAGGACTGCCTTGAGTTGTTAATGTTACAAACATTTTTTTAAACAAAATAAAAAATGAGTGCGTTTAAATATAATAACTAAGCCAAAATATTCTGTTGGGCCGCACTACCCATCTTAATAATATAGCAAACTGATACTCTTGACAATTCTGTGACTCAGTCTGATGCCTTTCAAGCTAAAGGGTGAGTACTCCATTAAACAAGATATCTTTAACCCCCCTATATAAAAAAGACTACATCCCAAAAGTGTGCGTTTCAGTCAATCGATGGCAGTTTTATCAGAACGTGTTAAACTTTGCTGTGTTTTGGTGCATCAACTGGGTGTGGAGTATCGTATGCTGATCATCTAAATCATCCAGATCCTTTGGTGAGGTCAGATGTACAGGATTTCATTTTTATTACACCTTCAGGCGTATTTTGGACCTGAACTGCGAGCGCCATTACCGCAATGACAACGTTTAAGCCATTTAGCAACAGATAGACATGGACGGCTTTTTGAAAGGATCTGTAACGAAATTCAATATTAATGTTAAGGACTGACTTTAGACAAAAGTCGGATCTTAATCAGGCATTAGGCACCCCTTATTTTTCTGGGGCGTGCACAGAAAATATAACTATGACTGGAATCCTCCTTTAACATCTTTCTCATCAGGACAGGTGTTCACCTCGGTCCATAGAGCAAGAGATTAAAACCGCATGGACAAAATATATTTAGACATATCTATGAGGGCCCTTAAAATAAAGAGGGACATAGAACGATAAACGGACCCCCTCTCTTACAACCTGTAGATTTCAATACATCTCATGAATAGTGCCAACACATTATTCGTATTATACCCACTCTTCTATTCGTACTTACGTTGGTGTTGGCTAGGTTTTCGCAAGCACAAGCGAGATCGTGCATAATGATTCTTCTACTGGCCTTGATGCACAAAAACAATACTTAGCACTTTTAGAGGACGCCGTAATTCTACAGTTGATTTACCTTCAAGTATAAAAAAGGTACAACATGTTTTGCAATTTGCAAGATCGAAAGTAACTTTGCTGTTGGCACTGGTTTATACATGCTTCCATCTGACCTCAGACTCCAGGTGGAATAAAATAATAAACTACAACAATGAATCCGGTGGCAGGTAATGAACAGACAGGGTCGCGAAAAAATAAACGATATAAATTCTGAGCCAGTATATTACAAAGCAATAAAAAATACACCCAAGAATAAGTCATCCAATCCCGAGGTTCAAAGCCCGGAAGCGTTTTTTGAAGACGTGGACTTTGTTCGCGATGACCATGAATATGGAAAACTACAGCACTTGTTAGTGGATTTCTGGACTAGGATTACTTGGGTTTCTTTATTTATAAATAGTAACCCAACTATTAAGACGAACTAATGCCCATTAAGTGCTCGGCCATAAAGCCAGACTCCTTGCTTGCAGTAGACCAAAGCCAGTAAACAATACTTCCTAATATACCTGAGTAAAGAGTCTATAGCTTTCCCAGCTAATTTTTTTAATAAACTCGCAAGGATGATCAAGCTGTTCTTTTCCCATTGTTATATTAAGGGAGATGGCGGATGAGGCATGAACTTTGCCCTCACCACCGCCTGTAATAGCCATCACTAACGTACTTATTGCAAATCTAAGGCAGTTTTAACAGCTTGCTGATGTGACGCATGCTCTCAAACAGTGATC
Organism: Conus ventricosus; assembly: GCA_018398815.1. Lineage (NCBI taxonomy): Eukaryota > Metazoa > Mollusca > Gastropoda > Neogastropoda > Conidae > Conus > Conus ventricosus. The sequence goes on from CM031627.1 coordinate 51,245,051, forward strand.
GTATTCGTTCTGCTAGAGTTGTGTCTTCTTAAAATTTTTTCGTAGTTTCTCCTTATTCTATTCACTTGAGTCGTACTTGGTCCGGTTAGTAGTCAGCGCTTCTAGTCTTGCTGATCTTTCTTGACAAGATTTTTTTTAGTCTTTGGGCTATTCTTTCTTTAATATCACGCCCTACGTTGCGGTCGTAAGGTCTCCAGCGAGTTTTTCTTTTTCTCTTTTTATATGCTAATCTAGTTCACCTAGTTTGCTACATTGTTTGTTAAGTCGCCTTTGATGGTTAGTTAACGGTACGATCAAGGGGATAATAATTCTCTCTCGTGCATAGTATTTAATGCTGCTTCTTCTTCTTCAGTGAGTTCTGCTACTGTTATTTCTTCCTTCGTCACTGTTTGAATTAAATCTTCAGGTTTTTGTGTTTTTGCTTTTGGTTATCTGTTGGGAGTTCGTGTTGCAGTTTGAAGGGGAGCGGAGGCAAACTGCTTTCCTCTTTAATTTTGGTTTTGTTTAGGATTGCAAGGCGATTTAGATCTTTTGCCTTTAAGTCTTTGGTAATTGTACTCAAACCTACAAACTTTGATGGGTTTCTTCATGTGAAGCTTGAAAAATGTTGTTCTCGGTTTGGGGCCGAATTTTTCACAAACAAATGGGCCATCAATCATCTCGTTCAAAAAATCATTAGGTCTATAAAGTTGGGAGGTTTTATGTTTAAATTTTGTAAATGCTTTGGCCGTACTTTCTGTTAATTCACGCCGCAATGAGATGGTGGAGCGAGCTGTGTTTAAAGGAGTTCTTTTATCCATGTTGTCTGCAGGGATCCTTTATATCATATTCTTCTTATTCTGCAATGCCGCATGTTTTTAAATAATTAAACTTTTTCTTTGTTTTATAAAAATGTCACCAAGTATATGGTCGCTTCTTGACCCGCATCAGAGATGACTGAAAGAACCCCGTGGCGTGAAGGAAATTAAACGGAATATTTACTGTTTCCAAATCATCCCTCTAGATTGATGCAGATAAATTCTTACTGTTTAATTTTACAGACCTGGAGCGGATGATTTGATTGTGCCAGGCTCTGCACGGCTTACTTTTCAAATAGAACTCGCTCTACAACAGAACCAACCAGAAACCAGTTGTCCAAAATGTGGGACGGGCTTTCGTTAAGAAAATTTATATAAAACTTGAGGGGAAAGAAGTATTTTTCTTTACACAATGCAGACATATTTTTAACCTATTCTGATCTATGGCTAACCGCGAATGAAAGGAAGATCTTGCGTTTCAAGGAATTGGTAATGAAGAAGCACTAACACTTAGAATTGACGCCGAAGTTCCTGCAGTGCTAAAAGCAGCCAAAAAGGCTTTAGCTGTAAGTTATGCGATTGGAAATCGCTTTTCCCATTACCCTAGATTTGAGTTGTTAAAAGTGAATGCACATCCTTCAAGGTGCATTAAAAGCGATGTCTTACGACTAACTTTTATGACAACAAAACGTGTATCAGAACAAACAGACACGAAGCAAAGTACAGCATTTCTAGACATCTCGTTAGAGTTTGATGTTGTTAGCAACTCTAATTTCGCAAGGCTGATTGATCAACAATAGAAGTCACAATTAGTAATATATTACGAAAAAGTGGCGTCATCATTCAACAAATCCTAAAGCCGGGCAGAGCTCTATGGAATTTTAATCTTAGTGTCACAGCCAAAATCGGCTTAAAGGTATTTTATTGCCTGTTTGAAGATGAAACGACCATTTCGCAAAGAGCAAGTGAAAAGTTTTTTAATCCAAAATTACGAACGAGCAATGTACAATTGACGCAGTCCTAACCAAATCTATGCTAGCGGATTAACTTATCATCATTTTGACGAAATAGAAAAATGTTTGGGGGTCGGGGAGGGGTAGAAGTCCAACAGCAGACCTTGCGTCTAAAGAATCTACACTTCACAGTGTTAGGCTTGATGATTATTTAACAACATATACGGTTTATGGTTGACCTAGGTCAACAGAGGATAATCAGTTGCCATGGAAGTGGGAGAGGAGAATGGGTTAGAAGACGTAAAAATTCAAATTGAGGAAAAGAAAACAAGAAGCGATAAAACACTTAATGTACATTTGTTTTTTCTTAATTGATAACAGCTGAATATTGCAAACGAAACAGATTAGACCAAATAGAATACTAAATTATTTTTTCATTTTTAAAAAGGGCTTTGCCTACTCAGGTTTATCCAAAGTGCCTAAAGAGAGACAGTAGGCAATTCTGCTGCTATAGAAAACCCGGCATAAACCTTTAGTTAACAAAATTAACAAAGGCAACAAAAACTTGAGCAAGGACTCTTCAAAATACAGCAAGCCAAACGAAGGTATTTGCTGCCTTTAATGCTGTTACTATTTAATATGGAGCCGCTATAAAGCGCCGCATCAGCAGGAACAAGTGTGGCCTCTTAGCATCTGGCATAGGCACTCCCGCAGCTTTACCTCTAGGCGGTTTGTCTTTAGCTCTGCCTGTGTTCATTAGCTGTAGGGGCTGCTAGCAAAAATAAAACTAAACTCCAAAAAGCACACAGCTATGGTTCAATAAAAAGCTAAACTTTAGTTCCTTCAGCTGATTATAAAAATAAGCACTAGCTGACTCAAACATCAGGATGAAGAATTTAATCGTATACAGGCGATTTTGATGACTACAAAAGACATATGTTTGATCTTTCAAGAAAGGGAGGACAAGTTTTTCTCACAGCCAGACGCGAGGCAGATAAAAAAGGAAAAGGCTTAAAAAAAGTAAACGAAACATTAAACTCTGCTCTAAACAGCTCACATTAACAACGCCAATGGGTGTTTATACTTTAGTTTATGAGCTCTAAACATCAAAAAGACCATCGATATATGATTATTATTTTTTGATTTAATAAATATTTTGAGTTAGAAAAGAAACTCAGATGGATAAAATATATGAAGGTCAGACGGGAATTGTTTGAAGCAATGCTTAAGGAAGAGCGTTTGTCAAGAGCACTGAATGATATTGATTTAGAGTCCTTAATCCAGCAACGTACAGGCAAGTTGTTGCCTTATGCTATTTCTCAAGTTCCAGGTAAACTGACATAGACCCGCCGTTAATAGTAATGTAGCTGTTTTAATCGACTATGTAACATAAATGAAGAAAACCTAGAAGTCTGGGTCTCGACTAAACCAACAGATATTCTTTCTCATAATGACTTACACCCCGGTTGGGCAGACGAACTGCTTACACTGTTTGATGCTGGCCGCTGACGAAGGCCAAAATGCGAGGGGCTCTGGTTGGTCAGGGCGACAAAGTCCTAGAGATATCAGATTAAAACAGGCTAAGTATGCAACGATTGTGCAAGGCTTTACATCCAGACTACCTCCAGCATTAGTTGCAAAAAAGCAGTTCTAAACTAAAGATTACAGACTAAACTGTTTCATGTGCGTGTGTTCTGCAAAACCCGGCTGCATCACGCCCGCCAAAACGCAGAAAGAGAGTGTCTAACTCTTGGGATTACATTATGATCTTAACTTAGTGCAATATCCTTTTCCTGTTGCGTATAGACTAAAGTGAATCTGTTTAGTTTTTGATGACAAAACAAAACCAATAACTGTTATGTCTACATAGGATGAGGGAAACAAATTTGGTGCCTATTTGGAGTGGTCCAAGAACAGTCCAACGATTGGCGAGCCGACCAAAATCCTTCGTGGACTTACTACTGATGTTTTCACAAGCAGTGGCTGCGCATTACACATTGATTACGAAACAATGAGTAGATTATTGAGGCATACTTCAAAGCATAAAAATAAACCAAGATTCTGTAGAACATGGTTAACAAACAATTCTCTGTGCAAGCCGCGACGTGAACATATAAAACATTGTAATTAACCCAGTTGACTGTTAATACGGAACTAATACGCCCTTCAGCACCCAGAGGCAGTAAAGTTAGTTTTTAAGAATGGAGACGGATGCAAATTCTCCATACGTAGTTTTACGCAGACTTTGAATCGCTTCATTGTTCCTTATGAAGGGCCAGCGCTACAAAAAACTTCGAAAAACAGTCTTAAAGAGTAAACATCGATTTGTTCATTTGCCTCATTATTGTCAGGTCGTGCTGGCGCACATTCAACCCACCAGAATTATACAGAGGACCAAATGCTGCAGGATTAACTTCTTAAAACGCATGAGCAAGTGCGTAATGATGTTCTATACTCTGAATTTATTGAATCATAATGACGCAGAAGATCAACAACTGTTGACTCAGCACACATTGTTGATGTGTGGTTTAGAACTCAGTGAAGAGCAAACAAATTCGACAGTAAGGTGTCCATGATCAATAGTGGAAATTCAGAGGAGCAGCGCACACAACTTGCAATCTTCAACTTTAAAGTTTGAACAAAGACATGGAAGTGCCTATATTCTTCTCAAAAAAAAAAAAAAAAAATGAAAAAAAAAAAAAAAAAAAAAAAAAAAAAAAAAAAAAAAAAAAAAAAAAAAAAAAAAAACAATTGCGGGGGAAGGTTACGACTCTCATCTTATTTTGCAAGCAGTAGACGGATTGCCTTCCGGGTGTCATGCATTGCACAGCATCAGAAAAGTACATGTGTTTCACTTTAACAATAACATGTCTTTTTTATGACTCTATGAAACACATGATGGGTTCATTAGAGTCACTGGCTATGGCCTAAAGTCTGCCATACAGAAGAATATTTTGACCCAAACCTCTTGTTTGAAAGGGCGTCGCGTTTATCCTTATGAGTACATGAACAGTTGGGAAAGGTTTGTCGAAGAGCTCTTCACCTAAAGGAAGCTTTTTTTAGTCTTAGAGGAAGGACTTCAGCGATTCTGATTACCAACATGATCAAGATGCGTGCAGAAGTTTAGAGTGTAACACGATGGGAGACTATCATGACTTCCTACTTGATGGCCGATACATGTTGTTGGCGGACGTCTTTGAAAATTACAGAAAGACTGCATGAAACATTACCAGTTTGGTTCACTGCGCATTATATTTCTGCGCACGGGAATGAGCTGGGACGGCTTTCTTAAAGATTACTGGAGTACGATTGCTTTATTTTGTATGACCTACCAAATGATTCAGATGATTGAAAACGGATGCGTGGAGGAATTAGTATGGCGTCGCATCATTACTGTAAACAAACAACACATACCTAGATGATTTTGATCAAGTAAAGGTCTACTATCTCATGTTTTAGATGCAAACAATCTGTATGGTTGGGCAATGGCGCAATCGCCTTCCATTACGCAACTTTTAAAATGAACACATGAAGACATATCGAATAATATTCAAAAAGCATTAAAGTGGTTGGGCGTTTGGCACCGGGTCAACAGCGCGGATACATTCCTTAGTAGTTGACTCTAGAATATCCTCTGAACTCCATGACCTGCATAATGACTATCCATTAGCAGCAGTAGAAAGCCTAAAGATGAATCCAAGAGAGCGCCTAAACTTGTGCCTAATCTTCGTATGGAAAAAAAAAATTATGTCGTCATTAAGATTCTACAATTTTATTTAAGAAATGGTTGAAGTTGACAGCTGTTCATGTATACTTGCTTTTGATCAAGAACAGTTTATGAAAACCTTAACCTCATGAAGAACACTTGATCTTAGAACTGAAAAACCTCAGATGTTCGGAAAAAGACTTTTTCAAGCTGATGAAAACAAACAGATGTTTTGGAAAGTCTATGGAGAATCCGCACACGCGCAAAGATGTCAGTTGGGTCACCTAAAGAGAACGAAGCATATTAAGCTGACTTCAAAACCTAATTATCAGGACTTTAGAAGATTTCATGATCAGCTTTTTGGCATAATGATGAAAAAAAGGAAAGTCAAATTGGACAAGCCTGTATTTATTGGGTTTACTGTTTTAGAATTATCAAAGCTTTTAATGTTAGAGTTTCTTTATGACTACTTTAAACCCTTGTATCCAGAGTCCAGAGTACTTTACACAGATACAGATAGTTTTGTTATAGATATCCCTACTGAAGACATCTATAAAGACATGGAAATAGAAGTAGCTAAAGGGCATGCGGGATGGTACGAACACATCTGATTACCCTAAAGATTCGCCTTTGCATTCAATTACTAACAAGAAGGTTTTAGGAAAGATGAAGGATGAATTATCTGGAAAGGTGATCAAGGAGTATGTGGGGTTAAGGTCAAAAATGTACAGTATTTCGAGCCAGGAAAAAACCATTAAAAAAAAGGCAAAAGGAATATCTCCAGTGTTGTCCCGCAAACATACACATAAACAACTATAAAAAGAAATTTTTTGAAAAATAAAAATTTTTCATAAAGACAACGTAAAAAAGGGACCCAAACTACAAGAATAAAACAAAAAACTTTTGTTAACAAAAAAAGCTTTAGATAGAACAAACACAAACGAGAAATTTGTTAACCAAGTTTTTCATATGCATAGGGAACTTTAATAAACCCGCCAATTAATTAAAAAAAGCGGAAACGGGTGTCTGGGGGGATTATCTGCGGGGTCTTTTTTTAACAAAAGATCTTTGAGGACCCGGGTTTTTTTGGGTTTGTGTCATTTTTCTCGAAAATAATCCACGGGGGGGTTTTTTCTTTTTTTTAAAATTTTTTAAATTTTTTAATTTCCCGTACGGGTCAAAAATTTCCAAACTGGATCGGTTGCCCTAACGAGTGTCCCCTTCTGCTTCCCCCCGGTAAAAAAAAGGGTCCCTAACTTCAACCCAAAATTTGGTAATATTTTGCAGGGCGAACGGGGAGTTTTTCACAACATCTATTTTTTTCCCTTTTGGGATTGCTTGTACTGGTTTTTAACCCTTTAAATTCTTCATTATTCATTGGGGCACAAAACTGGGGGCAGCCCTTCAACCCCCTTTCTGTGTTGGGGAGAATTGTCAACCCGCCTCTGTGATCCCGGGGGGGGAGAAAAGCCCTTTCCCGGCTAACTGTTTGTTAAATTTTTTTCAACAAAACCCCCGTGATCGTTGAACCCCCTGGAATGCCTCTTTTAATGGTAACTCTATTTTTTCCCAAACCCCAATTTTTTGATTCCCTTGGCCTTTTAATTCTTTTCCCCATAACGACTTGAATCTTGCAAGGTAATTTAAAAGGGACCTCTTTGGGTAAACCACTGAAAGGGCGACAGCAACAGCAAAAGCACTCTTTTGGTTTTAAAAAGGGTTTCCCGGGCATCTTTGTATCTTGAACTATGAAAATTTACTGTGAGGCGTACTTAAATTTTTTTCGTCTAATCGTATCAGGGAAGGGAAATAAAAAGATCCATTTTTAGATGCGTTTGGTATTGTATTCACAAATTTTTGGGCTCTGTTTTCGTCAAGGGGCAGGGAAATAAATTTTCCAAATCGCTTTTTTTAAATAACCAAAAATTTTTCGTTTGTTTTACTGACAAACCCCCTTTCTTTTGGGTTAAACTTTTTTAAAAAGCTGGGGATTTCCCCTTTCCAAAAAATCCTTTTTGGGGAAAAAATAGATTTTTTTTCATTTTTTTTTTCCGCTGATATCATGCGCAACCCAAAAAAAACACAAAAGTTTATACCAACCCACAATAAACCCCGATTTCTTTTCTCTTTTTTTTTTCCCGATGGAAGATAAAAGTCACTGAAAATTTTTTTTGGGGGGAATGTCTGGAAAGGTTGCCTGAAAAAAGGTAAAAATTTTTTTTAAAATTTCTTTATCAAAATCTTTTAAAATTTGAAGCTGCATGCCCCTTTTTTTTTCAGTGTGTTATTAATAAAATCCCAACTGCCTATTTTCCCGCTTTTCCTAGCGACTTTTGGGTGCAGCTAGTTCTTCCAAACAAACTTTTTTTATGTTTTTTTTCCCCTCGTCCCTCAACCCGTATTTAATAAACGGAAAAAACTTCCGCTAAAAAGCAAAAACGCCTTCACCCAGCAGCGCCCCCTTCATCAAAAAAAAGTGAAAACCAAATTTTTTAAAAAAATTTTTTTTTTTTTTACAAAATTTAATTAAATTTCTCTGGGAATTTTTCCCCTTTCTTTAAATAAAAAACTTTCGTACAAATGAAGCTGTAATAAAAGCGATTAGCTTTGCAAAACCCAAAGTCTAAATTTGCCCCAAAATCCCCTGGTTTTAATTTTTTAAAAAGCTTTTACCCAAACATTTTAGTATTTCCCCAAATTAGCCCCCCAATAACGGCAGAATGGATACAATTTGGGAATATTTTTTTGGCGCCAATTTTTTAAAAAAAAAAAAATTAAAAATTAATAAAAACATGAACAGCGATGACACTTCTCCCCTACAGGGGGGGCCTAAACCTTTCCCCCGAACTTAAAAAAAAGAAAAGTGATGATCAAACTAATTTTGGGCCCAAAAAGGAAAGGTTTTATTCTTTTTCAGCAATTTTTGGGGAAAACCAAAAAATTTCCTCGGGAAATGGGAAATTAGCAAAAGAACAAAAAATTTAACCAAAACGCCGCAAAGGGCATTTTAAGTATCATAAAAAGGTATGAAGCGCAGCTGGGGGGCGAGAAAAGGGGGAAAAAATGTGGGGGAAACTTCTTTAATTTTGAAAACTAAACAGTCAGTAGAATTGCTTTCCCCTTGAAAATTTCCGAACAAGATTTTAAAAAAGTTAAAAGATTTTAAAGCGGGGTCCATTTTAAAAAAGTCATTAGGGCCCTAAGGCCTGTGATTTATATTACCCAATTTTAAAACAAAAGTTTTTCGCCGTTAAAACAAAGGGATTAATTACTTTTAAAACATAAAAATTTTTAATTTTTTCCCTTTAAAATGAACGAAATCGGAAAAAAAAAACCAAAACAGGAAACAATTTTAAACAAAAAAACTGAATCAAGTGGAGAAAGTGACCCCCCCAAAAATCCTGGGCGGGGGTTGCAAAACAGGAAAAAAGTAGCAGAGTTTTTAAAAGGCAAAAAAAATTTAAAATTTCAATCCCAAATAAAAACTCAAAAAAGAAAACAAACACCGGGGCCCAAAGCAAACAGTTTTTTATCCAAAGCCAACCCCAACAAGGCAAGTTAAAATTTAAAAGGGGAAAACCCAAATTCCCCTTTATGGGAAAATTGAACTTAAAATGTTTTCCATTTTTGGGGGCCAAATTTCTGCTTTGGGGGGGTTAAAATTTCCGGGTTTTAAAATAAATTTTAAAAGAATGGCCCAAAAAAAACAAAAGCAGTCCAAAAAAAGCCTGAACCACAAAACAGAAGACAACAGCACGCCCAAAAACCGGGGGCCCAAAAACAAAAAAAAAAAAAAAATTTTTATCCAAAAAAAAAGCAAAAAATATTTTAAAACTTTAAAATTTAAAAATTTTTTTTAAAAAAAAGGCGGAATTTTTAATTGTTTTAAAAATGATGGGGTAATAAATAAAGAAAAATTGGGGTAAAAAAAAAAGACATTTTCCCTAGAACCCCAAAAAGTAATCAATGCGGGGGCTTAGGATTAAAAACTTTTTAAAAAACAAGCTAAAACCCAACTACACCAAGGGAGTTAAGCAAGACATCCCCCCGCCGATGAATTGGGGTTTTTTGAGGGGGTTGTTACTAAAAATTTGACATTCCCAAATATTTTAAAATAAAAACATAGATTTTTTTTGATAATTAAAAAAAAAAACTTTTAAAAAAAACTTGGTTGTACCCTTTAAAAGGAAAACTTAAAAATTTCAAACTTGAGGTAACTTAAAAATTTTGAACTTAATTTTAAAAACTTAATTAAAAAACTTAAAAAGAACTTTAAATTTAAAAAATTTTAAAAACCAAAATTAAGGGGAAATTAATTAAAAACTTAAAAAGGGAAATTAAATTTAAAAACTTGAGGAAAGACTTAAGGGAAAAACTTAGAAAATGCTTTAATTTTGCGCATGCAAAGGGGCGGGGCGGGAAAGGGGGGGGGGTGGGGTGTGGGATCTTTGGGGGGGGGGTGTGGGATGTGTGGGGTAGGACAAAACACACAAAAACCAAAAAAAACCCAAAAAAGAAGTAAAATACCCCAGGGGCCCCTTCTTGCTTTTTACCCAAACGGTTTTGGTTTCCCCCGCGGGAACCCCAATCAACCCCCAAGTGATCACAGGGAGGGGCGTTTTTGGCCCCAGTTTTGGGCCCCTGACCTTTTCAGGTTTCGCTTTGGGATCAAAACGATCACAGTAGGGGGCGTTGGGGGCCCACTTTTGCCGCTTGGGGCTTTTTCAGGGGCTAAATCCCTTTTTCGGGAAGCAATTTACAGTTTGGGTCGTTTGGGGGTATTTTTTCTGCTGTCTTCCCCCTTTTTTTCAACCAAGGGTTTCAAATGACTTTGGGAGAGAAAAGCCCGTAATTGCTGTATCCGAGCTTTTTATTGGGGCCCCAATCGCCATTTTTAGTACAAAAAACCCCTCATTGTATTTTGGAGCATTTAAAATGGAGACATGCTACTACCAAAACTACTCCCCTCCATACGGTAAAAGTACTAAGGGCCCGCCTTTAAAACCCCATCAAATTTTTTTTTGCCCAAAAATTCGAAAATCGTTATTTTCCCGTTGCAAAGTTTAAAAAATGGGGTTTTGGGGGTTTGCTACACATTTTAATTTTTACTGATTCCTACTTGTGAAATTTAGGGTAGTTTTTAAAAACACAAAAGAAAGTTGAAAAGATTTTTTTTTCCCAAAACGAAAACAGCCAAGTTACCCTCGTCTTTTAAAAAATGAACGCCATGTTTGTACGTTTTTGTTTTTTAAAACATGACTTGAGCTGTCTCAAGCCAGCGGCCAACAATCAACGCGTGATGGATTGTTTTGTTTCGGCCAACTTTCAACAATGCAGCGCCATTTATAGATAAGGAACCCATCTCATCAATATCAAACACGTATTAAAACTGGCTACATCTTGTTCAGCAATATTGCCTTCAGCGTTTTCATTTTCTTAACCCAACAAGCCTTTAAGATAGTCGTTCATTTCCAAAGTTATGCTTCACCTAATTCTTTTCGTCAAATACTCTAACATGCAGTTAAAGTAAAACTTATGGCCTCGAATAGCAAAAGCCTGTTCTTCAGTAAACATGTAGCCATTTTAAAATAAAACACAACTAAACCACAGTGGCCACACCAAAGCACAGTCAAAACACAACCTTCTTGTGAAGTAGTCCGGAAAACAATGGCGAAACCGGCCTTCCTGACGTGGCGGCCTCGAAGTGGCAGTGTCACATGACAGTCTAGAACATTCGCTGATGCAATGGGCTATGTTGCAAGTTAACGCGCCGCGAGGTGTGTTTTATTGATTTTTTTGTCGCAGTTTGTAAGCAGGCCGTGCGCTGTGTGAACGCAAGCCGCTTGTCTGCGCTAGCCGTAAATTAAGCGATCAGGTTTCAGCCTCGTGTCAGCCTGTCTGTTATACAAAGTTTTGTAGGTAGAAATTAGTCAAAATAAGTGTGCGGATTTTATGTCAAAAATATAACTTAGTTTTAAAAGACAAGCAAATTTAGTAAATTAGTATTAAAAACGGATAACCCTACACAGTATGTCTGTTTGTAGATAATCGTTATTTTTTTGGTTATTAAAGTCTTACTTGTCAGAGAACAGGAAAAGGCGGCTTTTAGGTCACTTTCGCCCGAAAACTTGGTGGAGGGCGAAAGTGAGTTAGAAGCCGCCTTTTCCTGTTCTCTCGGGCGTGTGAGTTCAGTCACTCCCTTCACTCCCATCTAGACCGATCCTGTCAGGGCAGACCTCCAGGGGTCGGTCGTGACATTTTTTGGGGGGTCGTCCGGGGTGTGAAGGGTTCTGACTGTCTCCCTCGTTTCGCGGAGTACCTGTCCAGTTTTTGTCTGTTTTGTATACGTTTGGTCAGTTTGTCATGTTTGTTTTTGGGTGGTTGGCTGGGTGACTCTAGCGTGTAGGGACTCTTGGTGCCTGAAGGAACATCTGGTGTGACTGGGGAGTCGAGTCGAGACGAAGGTGAATCGACCGTGTCCAGACCTTTCCCTTTCCGCTGGGTGCCTCACGCAGATACGGCCGTAAGACTTTCCTTTCTGTTGCCACTCAGTCTGTCATTCCTGTTTTGTAGTTAACCAGTTTTCTTTACCGGGTGGTTATTGAGTACAGGTGGGTGTATCGGACGTTGGTGTCACTTTTTCCTCTCTCCGGATTCCGTCTGTCATTTTTTTTTTTTTTTGTCGGTGAGCCCCACCGCACTGTTGCTCGTGCTGTGGAGCGCGGTGTTGCCAGAGTGGGAGCGCCTGGACATTTTTTTATTTATTTTATTTTTGTCGGTGACCCCCACCGCACTGTTGCTCGTGCTGTTGGAGCGCGGTGTTGCCAGAGTGGGAGCAGCCTGGACATTGTACGTTGACGTTTTTTTTTTTTATTTGCTGTTCCTCAGTCAGTCACCAAGAGACGTGACATATCCGAGCAGTATTTGTTTCTTTCAAGTGGAATTGTCTTTCCCCTGTATTTGAGAACAGTAGGATATAGTTGTCATTGGCAACGTCCGGTGCTGGTGGTATGGCGACGCGTGCGTCAAAGAAGAAGGGTTTTCAAAAATGTAGTCCCTACTATTAGTACCAGCACTTCGACTACAGTGGACTTCTACTTATTCCGGTGCTGTAGCCGATAGTCCAGCGAGTACTTTCACTACTTCTTCGCTAGGGGATCTTCCTGCTGAGACCCCAACTGGCACTTCCGCTCGGAAGCGTCAGAGTACATGTATAGTGAAGCAACTGTGGGCTTCTGTTGAGTCGCAGAAAACCGAAACCCTCTCTTCTCCATGCTTCCCCTCATAAGGAGCATGCCCCGGGGGACTTTCCTCATGGGAAATGTCGAGACCCAAGGGACGGGCCGAACGGGTCATCCTCCCATGTCGGGAGTGGTGAATCCTGCCCAGGACATCGCCTCCGTCCTGATGTTTTTTGGAGCGACAGCGACAAGAGGATGCTGCCATGCAGGAAGCCCTGTGTAGGCAAGAGCTAGATAGGACGGAGGCTCTGCGCAGAGAGGAGACTGCCAGACAGGAGGCCCTCCGTAGGGAAGAGGCAACTCTCCGTAGGGAAGAGGCAACTCTCCGTATGGGAAGAGGCTACCAGACAGGAAGCTCTGCGTAGAGAAGAGACTGCCAGACAGGAAGCTTTGCGTAGGGAAGAGGCTGCCAGACAGGAGGCCCTCCATCGGGAAGAGTTAGATCAGCGCAGAGAGGAGGCTGCCAGACAGGAAGCTCTGCGTAGGGAAGAGATGGAACAACTTCTTTCGCGGACTCCCGCATCTGTAAATCAGGGGGTTGATCGACAGGCAAGTGATAGAGTTAGAGGCCAAAGTTAAAGCTCCCAGAGTTCAGACTAGTGAGGACATTGATATGTTCTTAGAGCATTTGACAAGGTTGCTAGTTCATACCAATTGTCTGAGGAACAAAAGGCCATGCACCTTTTTTCTGGATTATCAGGTGCTGCAAGGGAGTGTGTGTGCTTACTCTAACTGAAGGCGCGTCTTATGCAGACATGCAGTTAGCTCTGCGTAAACGTTTCCACCTTACCCCAGAGACGTACAGGAGGAAGTTTAGGTCCATGAAAAAAGAATAACGACGAGACCTTCGTGCAGTTTGGGAGATAGGCTACGCAAAACGCTAGGTTATTGGCGTCAGTTGGCTAAGCTGGAGCTTGAGGATCAGATTCTCATCGAACAGCTGACCAACACCGTGTCCCCAGAGTTGAGGATCCGTATATGGCGAGACAGCACCACAGGATTTCGCGGCTGCGATTCATACTGCTGAGGTGTTTGCTGAAGCCCGTAGAGCTTATGGGCATCGCCCCAGATATGGACAGGAAGACCCCACAGGATTTAGTGGCAATAGGGCGCCGACGACGGCTAGCGGGTCGAGCAAGGCAGGCAGTTCATCGGGGACCTCAGCACCCCGACTGTGTTTTCTTTGTGTTCGTCCTGGCCACATTAAGAAAGTTGCCCTAAAGCCGCCGGTAGTCATGGGGCTAGTCCTTTCCAGCGTCCTCGTGCCTCGGCTAACGTTGGGGTCCGTCCAGCTTCTGGTGGTTCAGAGTGCCCAGTATTTCTTTCTGTTGTTGGTTTCTTCCTTGGTCGACTCCATCAGGGATTCGGTAGCATCAACGCTCTTTGTGGATAAGGATTTGGTTTCCCCTGAGGCTCAGCGGGGGCGCCAGTTTATGATGTGTGCGGGTTGGAGGCTGGTTTTACCTCCACCCGTCCTTCTGTACTCATTCCCATCTCCACCCTCTACTTCTGTGGCGAAGTATGGGCCATCGCGTGGAGCGACCTCTGTATTCCCTTCTCATAGGGAATACCATCACCTTTGCAGACGGACGCAGTCAGTCTGTGTCTACGGATCTGCCCGTACAGGCGGTGTGGGAGTTACCACGCGCGCCAAAGCCAAGAAGCAGGAGCAGGAATTGCGTCCTGTCTTCAGCCTATCTCTGACGAGGTTCTTGCAAGGGCTGATCCTGCTACCATGGTTCGTCTTCAGGCCAGGGACTTGGATGTCCAACGCCTGCGACAACTGGTGGGTGTCCCGCTCAGTCGGCCCGACATGCTAAGGTGAGCTTCAAGCTCCACAGGGGATCCTCTTTAGGGTTTTCACTCAGGCAGATCGGGTAGCCAAGCAACAAGTCGTTCCCCAAAGCTTGAGAGAATCTGTCCTCCGCAGGCCCATGATTCACCCATGGCAGGCCATATGGGCTCAAAGCAGACTCTCGAGCGAGTTAGACAGGTCTTCTTCTGGCCGGGGATTGAACTCTCAGGTTAGGCAGTACTGCCGCAGTTGCGATGTCTGCCAACGGACAACGCCCTAAGGGTCGCTTGAGGCGTGTTCCCCTGGGATCAGTGCCACTGGTTGGGGAGCCATTCAGCAAGGTTGGGGTCGACCTGGTGGGACCCATTAATCCACCATCCGATCGCGGTCACCGCTACATTTTGGTAGTGGTGGACTATGCGACTCGATACCCAGAGGCTGTCCCGCTTAGGACTATCGATGCCCCTACTGTTGCTGAAGCTCTCTGGCAGATTTAGGACGTGCACTGGCGTGCCCAAGAAGATCCTTTCGGACCAGGGAACCCAGTTTCTGTCCGAAACCATGCAGGAAGTGAACACTCTGCTCAATGTTCACAAGGAGACAACGTCACCCTATCATGCGCAGGCCAATGGCCTTGTCGAGCGCTTTAATGGGACATTGAAGCAGATGTTGCGTCGCCTGTGTGCAGAGACCTCGTGAGTGGGATCGTTTCATCCCTGCCATGCTGTTCGCCTACAGGGAGGTTCCACAGGAAAGCATGCGCTTTTCCCATTCGAAATCCTGTATGGCAGAACAGTCGAGGACCCACCAACGCTTGAAGCAGATGTGGACTCACGACGATATGGAACCTGCTGTCAAGGAGGAGAGTCGATATGTGGTCGATCTGCGCAACCGCATCGCTGACACTTGCCAGCTTTGCTCAGCAACATTTGCAGTCGGCAAAAACCAAGTACAAGGCTCTGTACGACCGGCGCAGTGTTGACGGTGGTTTGAGCCAGGTGATGAGGTGTTGCTTCTCCTGCCCCAAAAGAAGAACAAGTTACAGCTTGCTTGGCAGGGTCCCTTCGTGGTCTGTCAGTTGGTGGGTGACTGGGACTATCGGATTCGCGTGCGAGGCAAGGAACGCCTGTATCATGCCAACCTCTTGAAGGCATACGTGCGACGAACTCAGTGCAGGCAGGTTTCACACCCTGTCGTTGTGGAGAGTGGCGATGAGCACGCCGTGTCGGTGGCTCAGGACATCCCCACTGTTCCCCTCGTCGAGGAAGAGTCGGGCAGGATGTTTGCTTTGTTCAAACCTCTCCTCAGCTCAGACAGATCAACTGCACAGGTTATGCCAAGAGTTCCAGGGCGTACCCAAGAAGAAGTACGGCCGGAAGTTTGTACTGGAGAGCGATCATCATCCTCTCCAGTGCTGGACCGGATCCGGGCCAGTCAGTCGTCGACTCATGAGTTAGGCAGTGGAACTGCAGAGAGTCATTTTCGCCATATCAAAGGGTTCCAGCAATACGGATGCTGACTATCTCAGCCGAGCTCCGTAGTCAGCACACCCATTGGGGAAATCAGTCAGAGGGACAATTCCCCTCAACCAGGGTTATGTCCCCTTTTGGTCTGTGTACCAGTGTGTAGTGACAGTTGATGGTATGAATCATCACCTGTCTCGGATTGCTACTTCATTGTCTGAAGGTTTGCTTAGTTGTTTGATAAATGTAGTATTATGTATCTCCCTGTAAAATTCTATCGTGGAATGTTTGTATTGGATTTATCGTACTCTGTCGATCACAGAGGGTTGGTTCGGTCCCATTGTTGTGAATTTGCACGTGCGTCAAGGTTCAAAGGAGCATGTACTCAGAGAAAACAGATGCTTTTAGAAGGGGGGTTTGTCACAGATTTGTCACGAGGCCTATGACGATTGACCCATCTAGGGTGGTGGAATTATTCATTTATCTATTGTCGTTGTTGTTGTCGTGTATCCGTCCTTAATGTGGCTTGTGGTGTGGTTGCACCTTAATGTAGCTCAGCTCAGGTTAGGTTTACTTTCTCTCTCTCTCTCTCTCTCTCTCTCTCTCTCTAATTCCACTGCCCGTGCAATTCATCCTGCAGGTTCACGGGTGGCTGGTACCTTTCTCTTTTAACTGGCTGTCTCTATCGCCTCTCACCTGTCTTTTTACCTGCAGCACGTGCAACATTCCTCTCAGGCTTGAGGTATTCTCACTGTGACGTAGGGTTGGCATGTTGGCCGCCATCGGTTAGGCAGGTTTTCTCTTCACTCGAGCGGAAGATGTCCCTGGGAGCGCCTGCTCCGGTTCTGGTTCTCACCACTTCGTCGAAGGTACAGTCGGTATCTTCATTCCTACAGTCGGCTGTAGGGAGGGACATCATCTCTTTTCCGCATCTGCTCTGCTGTCCTCTCGACTGGACAGAGGGCAGAGAGTCGCTTGACCCGCCACTTCTGGGTCACCACGGGTAGCTGGTAAGCATCAGTTTCGTGGTTCGTTTGTTTTGTTTGTTTTTGTTGTTTAGCCCGGCTAATTCTTCTCTTTTGCGCAATTTCCTTTTGTTTTCAAATTATAAAAGAAACATTGGTTGAGACCACTTTTCTCTGGTTAATTCAATCTTTAACCTGGCCAGTCAAAATTATATCCAAAATTCTTTCTCCTTTTTATGCATCTGGTGATGCGGTAGTCGGTTGGGGATGGGGGAGAACTGGTGATTCAGGGTTGGTACTTGCTTGGTCTCGCTCGTCCGCCCCTGTCACAATCACCGGTCTCTTATTCTGTGGCCACCGTCTGTTTGTGTGTGCAAGGGAATGAGTTTTATGTTTGCGAGCGTGCGTACGCATGATTAATCGTTTGGATGCGTGGTTGGGAGAATTGTGTCATTTTGAAATGTTGCTATAAAATGTGGGGATAATTGTGCCATTGAATTATTTGCAAATGTGGTGGCAGTTATAAAGCAATGGTTGCTGTATAGTTCAGTTCCTAAGAAAGGAAAATGTTGAACGTGAGTGAGGGAAGGATGAAGATATAATTTGCTATTCGTGTGTTTAGCCTGTGAATGTAATCTCTTACCTGCTTCGTGTGAGAAGACCTTTAGCGAACATTCCCAGTTGGTTTGTTTACTGTGTTATGCTCGGGTCTGTGTTGGGCTGGTGCTATTTGATGTGTTCGGCAAGCCTCCCCTCGCCCATCATGCGAGGGGCTGTTAGTGAGTTAACAGCATATGCCAGACCGTACTGACTGCGGGGTTCCAGTACCCTTCCTTCTTTCCTTCCAGTTCCTTCCGTTTCCTCTCCTCCCGGGGGATTCACCCGAAGCTTGCGCTGTTGGGGCCGCGCACTGGTTTGAGGAGCACGTGGACTTTGCTGGAGGATCCCGACCCCTGTCCGGGACCTCAGCGACAACGCCTCGTCCCACGGGACGCGTTCTCCACGGTCCTCGGACTTCCTACAGCCCGTGACACCAGTGTGGTTCGCTCTGTGTCGTGCAATTTGGGTGTGTGTGTGTGTGTCAATGGTGTCGGCATTGGAAAGACACTTCGTTCAAGAACCGACCCGGTTTGGGGCACCTGATGCGATTCGGTTGCTCACAGTGGACTTTGGAGAGGCGGGGTGTGGGGGAACCACATGAAGCACGGAAAGAAATGTGTGCTGGAAAGGCTTGTTTATGATTATGGTTATGTTGTGTGCGTTGAAATGCTTGTTTGCGACTATGGTATGTCGTGTGTGTTGAAATGCTTAATTGTGTGTATGTCGTGAGTGTTGAATGCGTGATTGTGATTGTGCATGTTGTGGTGTGTTGGAATGCTTATTTGTGACTATTTGTGTGTTGGTGTGAATAAATGGGGTGTTGTATCGTAATCTTTCTTGTGTGGTCTCTTGCGGGGCGTGTGAGTTCAGTCACTCCTTCACTCCCATCTAGACCGATCCTGTCAGGGCAGACCTCCAGGGGTCGGTCGTGACAACTCCTACTTTCCTTTTTGCTGCCTGACACTCTTCATCAACCATTCTGACCTTTTATTTCCATTGACCTAGAACGATTTTAACATGCATTGACTGGCATCTTTTAAGCACTTCACAAAAATATCAA